>WEIV01011817.1:37746-62879 GCA_013390005.1 Calyptomena viridis | reverse complement strand
AAGGACATTGTTAAAATCCAATTATTGAGAGATGCATCTGCCTGAATTAAGGTGCAAACAAGACCATATGCTGAAGACAATCGTATGGATTTCATTTAACAGTAAGTGTGATGTAGAGAGATAGAAAGAAATATTAAAGATGAGGAAGAGGAGGGAAGAAAGAGAGAAAGAGAGGATGGGAGAGAGAGATCAAGCAGATCCACTCACAGTTCCAGTGCCATCTCATTGTTCCTTCTTCACTCTGGGCTTCTCACTCTGGGGATCTCAAGGTTGTTCAAAATTTTTCACTATTTATGCATTTTAGGAAACAAACAGATTAATGCTCATTGGCTACACAATTCTCTTGTTCTATCAGTTAAATGATTGCTTCACTTTTAATGCTAATTAGTCCCATGCTCAGTCTTTCACTTCTTTTGAGTCAGTGGGTTTTTTGAGTTGGTGGGTTGTGATCTCCCCCTGCTAGAATTACTTTTACCCAGTCCAAGCTGATTTCAACATAGTTGCTGGGCTGGCTATCAGTGACACATTCTTCTCCTTGACCTCTCTTTACTTCCCCCTAGCTCTGAGATCACACTAGACAATAGTATCACTTTTACCTTATCTCAAGTTCCCATCAGGGTGGCTTATTTTACAGTCCAAGTTCTAGGTGTCCATTGAGGCATATTTGGGGTGAAGGGGTGCAGAGGGGTGGGAGGTGAAGGGGTGCAGAGGGGTGGGGGGTGAAGGCTTAAGACTGGGATATAGTGGTTGCAGATTCCATTTGTACCATTGTTAAGATCTGGTTATTAAAATTATTAGAGAGATGCCTCTGCCCAAATTAAGGTGCAAATGAGACCATATTCAGAAGTCACTAGTATGGATTTCTATTTAACAGTAAATAAGAGGTGGAGAGAGAGAGAAAGAAACAGGAAAAAAGGGGCAGATGGAGAGAAAGAGAGTGACAGAGACAGATGAATAGAAAAAATATCGCCATTCATGTCATGGATTACCACTGTCATGGATTACGACAGCGCTCCATTGATACTCTTCTTGTGGTCTTCTCAGCAGTGGGAGTCTCAGTCTTGCTGAAGTGTTGGTTGCAGTCTCAATCCATTGATAGAAGCTCAGGGTGGTGCAGGAAGAACCATGAAACACAAAGTCTGCAGGCGTTTTTCTTATGCTTAGGCCAGGTAGAAATGCATTAGCATTCTAGTCACTCAGAGTTGTGGATACATTCTTCTCCTGGGATAATTGGAGCTTTATTTTATCTCAAGTTCCCATCACAGTCCAAATTAGTAAGGCATATTTAAGGGAGGAGTGGGTTTCGGTGAGCAGTTGCATCTTTGCATAGTTCGTTGCAGTGGACAAAAATCTTCCAGTGGTTTTAACAATGTTTAAGTCATTAAACTTTTCAGTCTCTCACATTCATAACTTGGGGTGATCTTTGTTTGACCAGTGACATGCGTATGAGCAGTTATTTCTTTACATAGTTTGCCACAGTAGAAATTTTTTTCTTGATACATTACCCAGGATGTACTAACGAGATCTTGCCTCACTAGGCCTCTAGTTAGTGCCATCCAGTCACTCCATTCTGTGCTTATACCGTGGCAAAGTCCTTCCGTGGCCTTAACAGTGCAACTGTGATCTTTAAGTCCTTACAGACATTCATCTCAAACACACAATTTTTCATAACAACCACTTCCCTTTGTGATATGTGGGCATCTTAAATTCATGGCCCACTTCCTATTCCAAGACAGGACTTGATGCTGTCTCTTTACTATGTAAAATGATTATTCATCTATTTGAATTCTCCTTGCAAAGTTTGATTGTCCTCAGATTCATGATGCTGTAGAAAAGAAATAATTTCAAAATAACACATTCTCCTTGAGCTGTATTTATGTGTTTAAGCCCTTCAAGCTCTTAACTCTTGAGCTTTTTTTTAGTTATCATTTTTTTGGACACACAGCTGCAGTACTGAGCATTAAAATGTTGGAGAAAACAGAGACATAGGACAGAGTTCATATAAACTTTATTTGAAGCTAAAAAATTTAACTTTTATAACAGAACAAAAATATATCCAACCTAGAGAAATAAGGAGAGTATATTGATTAAAGCAAAGCCCAAGTACGATCCTGTGCAACAATTAGAAGTTTATATTATAGGTGTCAGAAGCCCTTTTAAAAAGCATTTTCCCTTGGAAATATCTATGTTCTTTAGTAATGATTAATGGCATGAAAAATTTATGTTAGTAACACAAAAACAATACAGCCTCTGTGGGAAGTTTTTTCTTACTCTGTCTCTCTTTCTCTTTTTGTTTTCTTACAATCTTGTTACTGAAACTGATTTTTTTTTTTTCTGAGTGAGATAGAGTATGTTAAAGCACAGAAGCCCTGTTTTCAGAGTTAGGTGAATTTTTATTGCTTTGTGATAAATCCCAAGAAGCAAGGAATAGTGATGGAAACACTCAGATGTTCCTAGTTACATAGTACAATTACTGTGCACGTATGCAGTATATATGCACTGTGCATATATATGCAGTATATGTAGTATACATGCACTGTGCTGTGGACATATGCCCACTTGCACTTTAAAACAAATGTAGTTAAGGAGAGTAAAATAAATTTTATAAGACCAAAAGCTGAGCTAAACTTTTTAATGCAAAAAATTCAACTTAATTAAGGAATCAGATCACCTACTGCTGGAAGAGAAATTCTCATACCATATATTATGAATCTTTGATATCCAGACTGATATGAAGCATTGCAAGATGGAACTCTATTGACTGGGTAATGGAAAAAAGATGCAGTGAGAAAAAATTAAGCTAAAAATACTTGTTGATTTGTGAATTTATATTCTCCATAACCAAATTTTAAATCTTCCTGTTCAGAAGACTTCAGCATGTTTACATTAATAGTTCAAATAATGAAGCTACTTTCATATGTGATTAACTTTACCCTTATTTATTAAAGCAGTCTAAACATATGCATAGTATATATGAATGCTTAAAAGCCTTTTGTCATCACTACAAGTCTTTCTATTAACCAGAAAGAGTTTTGTGTTTTTACAGGCGTAATATGTAGGTAGAATATTACAACATGCCCCTAAATATGCATCATACCATAAAATTAAAATGAAAATTAACATTTCGAATGTGAAATTGCATTTCTTTTGTTTTGTTTGTTAGCTGTTGTTTGCATTTCTCTTTGTTACTAATACCATTGCTGTATGTCAAGCTTAGTTGCTGCCATGAAATATAAGTGCTTGTCTTGCAGAATGTTAATGTATTTAATTTGATTTCAGTATTCCTGTTTGTTTGCATAGAGAAGGGTAATTTATTTAATTATTGTCCCATTAATGTTACAGGAAATCAGCACACTTATATAAATATTTCCCTTGTCCCAGAAAAGAGGATGTTTTGTATTGTTTCAGTTGCAAAACCTCACTCATTCTGTGACATGGTATGTTGTCCTCCATGAGCTGAAGGTGTATCTCTGCTCTGGTGTGGACCTCCATGGGCTGCAGGGGAGCAACCCGCCTCACCATGGTCTGCACCATGGGCTGCAGGGGAATCTCTGCTCCATCGCCTGGAACACCTCCTCCCCCTCCTTTACTGACCTGGATGTCTGCAGAGTTGTTCCTTTCATATATTCTCACTTGTGTCTTCACTGGCTGCAATTTTCTTCTGCACAATTACTTTTTTCCTATGGTTTTTCTGGGTGTTACTTGGCTCAGGAGGCATAATGATGAGAGGGTAGACTCCAAGAAATGTTCAGAGGCTTTATTTATCTATAAGATTGCTAATTTCTATGCAGAGAGAACTTAAGCATCTAAGCAGCAGCAAGAGCTCTAATACCTACCGGCAGACTCTGCATCCATCATTCCCCAGGCAGACTGCCTGGAGAACCCTGGACACAAGACTCTCTCTGGCCAGGTGTCTGACCAGGCAGAGGGTCTGCTCACAACATGTCTGCTCTCTAAGAAAGTCAGAACATGTCTGCCTGCTTCTTCTTGCGCAGTTACAGATATATATATCAGACTATATTGTTTATATTAGTTGTCCAATGACCTGAGGCCAGGTTCTCCTGCCCAACCAAGGGGAATAAGGTCACAGCCAGTCAGGGCAACACTTCTGCTCATGCTCAGGAGAAATGTGGCCTGTAAGATATGGCCACATTTTCCCTCTTAAATACATCCTTCTGTTGGTCTATCACTGTCACTGATGGGCTCAGACTTGGCCAGTGGCAGGTCTACCTTGGCACTGTCTAGCTCTGGCTCTATCAAACATAGGGCAAGCTTTATATAGCCACCACTCTAACACCTTTGCTACCCAAAACTTACCACACAATAGTCTTTTGCAAAATCAGAGACCATAGAAGGACATCATGCAGGCAGTATCCTCCTGGCATAGAAATTACGTAGACCGGCAGAACAGTCTATTGCTGAAATGTCTGATTTCTTGCTGTAGAAGGCTCCAAGGAAGAAACCTGGCTGCTCACTAAAACAAGCAAATTTTTCCTTTTTTCTGGTTGCATAGCAGTGTCTTTCTATTTTATCTCTGTAGCTCTTTGCAACTCACCTCCTTCAGTCTCAGACTGTCCTCTGCATGACTACAAACCAAATCCCCAGCTCCATGCTTTCTAGTTTATAAGCTTCCTGCATAGGAGCTTCTTTGGAAGCAGTACCATGGGCACTGCTGATACACACAGAAAACACTTATCATCCTTTAAGTTAGTTACTCCAAAAAAACTCCTTTTTGAAGAACACACACACAATAACTCCAATCACTTACACTTTAATAAATAACTGAGTTTCTTACATCTCTTTTGTTACTGGACAGATACTTCAGAACATTTGGTATGTGATAGCCTATGTGATAGACATAGGAAAGTGTTGGATTAGCTGTACATCTGGGATTACTCAAAAACAGGAGGCTTCAAGAACTCATTTGGACTACTTGTGCCTGAGGCTGTCACCCACACAGAGAAAAACTAACTATACCAGCCAAATCATTCCCATCTTATTAAAAGAGTTACTGGTGTAGCTGTCAATCAAATGCAACATCATGCCTCTGGCTGATTTGCCAGTACAAGTTTTTTTGCTTGAAACTAGCCAAAGTTTTAAAAGACAAAATGACATAGAGGTGTTTGCTAGGGACCCAATTAAAATTAAATTAATGTTTAATTATGTGCAGTTTTGGAACAGAACAAATGCAAGTATTTTCAAGTAAAAAATTTATAGCTTTGCTAACTGGCAAAGTTAATTAGAGTACATTTCATGTTACCTCTTCAGGCCATTTTTAAATTAACAATCAACAACTATCTTCTGAACCCCTCTTCCAGTACTGAGAGAAGTATATTTACTCATCAAATGTCAGATACTGTCTTCTTATTTTTTCTTTCTGTTTGATAAATTTCCTACTTAGGATTTCAGTTTTATATTTACAGAGCACAATTCTTAAACAAGAAATCCCCTTGAAACTGTTCAAATTAAGTACAAAACAAACTGTGTCATAAACAGCACCGTTGTCCTGAATACAAAGCAAGAGTTTAGTGTCTTAATAGGATACAGAATGTTTCACACAATATTGGAAGGGACATACCAGGATCATTGAGTCCAACTCTTAAATGAGTGGCACATACAGGAATTGAACCACAGGCTTGATTTGATTAGTTCTAACCAACCGAGCTAATCTCAGGGTCAATCCTTGTGACATTTTATTTGTATGTTCAGCACTTGTAGCGAATGTGTAGCAAATGTATAGCAAATACTCAAAACCTTAAAAAGAGGATTCATCTAAGCCTGTTAAGACAGAAAATCCTTCATTTGTCAAACCGATGTAACTTACTCTGGCCTGTTCTCACCACATAATCTTTTGTTCTTCCAGGTTGTTGTGGTTTTAAGTAGCCAGAGTTTTTTATTAGCTTGGGGGGGGCAGGGGCTATGAGAGAGGCTTCTTTAAGCAGCTGCTGGCAATTTNGCAGCCAAGCAGCACCTGAAGGACTGCACTTATGGTAAAGTGACTTACGTGACAATACCTGAAAAGCTGTTGTCAGTAATAAATCCACTAAGCAGTTTTATAACAGACTGTTCTCGTGGAGAAAACCCCCACAGGAAAAGCATGGAGTTGGGCTTTTCTCTGAATCAGCGGCAGGAACAGCCTCTGACCATAACTTCCCCACTCCTGTCTTCTTGGGCCACTGAGGAAAGGAGAAAGATCTTAGAGGGAGGGGTGGGGGGAGAAAGGTGTCTGTAACATCTATCAAACTCCTCACTTCTAAACTCTTAAGCTCTGATTTTAGTAGTAGTGAATTCTTAATATTCTAAGTTAGAGCCTGTTTTGCTTGTGAAATAGTTAATAAAAAGCTGCTTATAATCCTTATCACAAAAGTTTAGTGGTTTTTTTTCCCTTCTTCCAGAAACTTTGGATGTGTGTGTGAGTCCTTGGCATTTAACTGGAGTCAAACCATAACACAGGTATACTCAGGTATCTTGCTTGCTTGAATCATTTATTTTATGAAAGGAACATAGGATAACAAGGCCTCTGAAAGTCAGAGAAGAGATTTAGAAACTATAGATACATCTCTAATCCCTATCCAACATGACACAACATTTAGAAATTCCTGTAAGTAATCATAGAACAGTAGAATGACTTGGGTTGGAATGAACCAAGCCAACCCTCTTGCCATTGGCAGGGACATCTTCCACTAGATCAGTTTGCTCAAAACCCCATCCAATCTGGCCTAGACCACTTTCAGGGATACAACATCCACAACTTCTTTGGGCAACATATTCATGTGCCTCAACACCCTCACATTAAAGAATTTCTTCATAATATCTAATCTAAACCTCCCCTCTTTCAGTTTGAAGCCATTCCCCTTTGTGCTGTCACTACACACTCTTATAAATGGACTCTCTCCATTTTCCTTGTAAGCTTCCTTCAGATACTGGAAGATGACAATTAGGTCATCCCAAAACCTCTTCTCCAGGCTAAACTATCCCATTTTCCCAGCCTTTCCTCATAGAAGAGGTGCTTTGTCTCTCTAACCATCTTGGTGACACTCCTTTGGACTTACTCCAACAGGTTGATGTCCTTCCTGTGCTGAGGACCACAGAGCTGGATGCAGCACTCCAGGTGAGGTCTCACCAGAGTTTAACAGAGGGTAGAATCCCCTCCCTTGACCTGCTGCCCACGCTGCTTTTGATGCAGCCCAAGATACAATTGGATTTTTAGGCTGTGATTGCACATTGCCGGCTCATGTCCAGCCTCTCATCCACCTCAAGTCCTTCTCAGCAGGGCTGCTCTCAATTTGTTCATCCCCCAGCCTTTATGATACCTGGGATTGCCTTGACCTAACCCAAATGCAGCACCTTCCACTTGGTCTAGTTAAACCTCATGAAATTCCCATGGACCCTGTTCTTGAGCTTGTCTGGGTCCCTCTGGAGGGCATCCCATCCTTCAGGTGTGTCAACAGCAGCACTCAGCTTCGTGTTATGTGCAAATTTGCTGAGGGTGCACTCAATCCCTTTGTCCATGTCATTAGTGAAGATACTGAATAGCAGTGGTCCCAAACACGTCAGTGATGCCTAAAACAAGAGAAAAAATTTTTTGTGATGGAGATAAAGGGAAGAGCTGGTCTTTAATGGAAGTTTCCAGGTCCTCTACACACAGAGGACCCCAAGGACCCCTCCCAAAGCATTAGTACCCTTTTTCAATACTAATCAATTATCATACCTAATGAATACACCCAGTTCCCAAATTGTTCATCCCCAGTTCTGCCCCTCAGGTCTGTTCCTTGGAGCTTCTCCAGGGGGTTTTGGGCCTTCTATCCTGCTTTGTCTACCCCATATCTTGTTATTTTCCTTGAGTTTCATGTCCCGAATAGGACATGCTGAGGGAACTTGTTTTTCCCAAAAAGAACATTGTGAGAACCCGTGCTGCTATGCTAATATCCAGAAATATGAAGAATATAAAGAATATAAGAAATCTTCAGGCATCACAATACAGACCCCTGAAGGACACCACTTGTCACTGATGTCCATCAGGACTCTGAGCCATTGCTCACTACTGTTTGTATGTGACTGTCCAACCAATTTCCTATCTGACAGTCTACCCATCAAATCCATCTCTCCAATTTTGAGAGAAGAGTGTTGTGAAGGACTGATGTTGACCATATGGTGATTCCATGCTGTGTGAGGCTAAATAAATTGGAAGAAAATAAGAATTATTGCCTTACAGGAGTTTTACACCAATATTTGCCATATTCTTATTATCCTACTCTAAGAGTATCATAGTAAAGTAATTAAAATCAAAATAATAAAACAGATAACTTCTGGTCCTTCAAAGGACAAATTATAGTTTCTGAAAAAAAGATAGTTTTCTTTAAAGAGTTTATATTAAAATGGACTAGGCTATCACAAAAAGAGGAATATCATATTAAGGTTCTTATAGAAAAATGGAATTAAAGCTTATCATAAGAATTTAAGTGCAAAATGCCCTCTAAAATTGCCTGAAGAAACACAAATATATTTTTTCTCTCGTCCTTAAAGTGAGAATGGTTTCTACAAGGATCAAAACCAAACCTAATTGAATCCAATGTAAGATTTTTCAATACATTCAATAGTTTTTGAGTCTAACTTTTGGAGAACATCTAGGGATTTCTCCTTTATGATAATGTTGGTAGGAAAAAAATTACTGCTTCTCTCAGCATCCAGAACAAAGAAGTGAGTGAAATAACATAAACTTGACCTAACAGTTTTCAAACAACATTCATACTTGTGCCATGTACAGATTCTGAAATGTTACAAATAAAATTTGAGTTTTGCAGTACAGACTTGGAAAATGTACGATATTAAAATTCATTATGACCATTACTTAAGAAGATATGTCCCTGTTTAAGGAGACATTTGCTCAAATTACAGTGATTTTATCAGCCTCTCTGTGCAAATAACACTACTCTTTTGATCATATATGATAGTTGCTTAGATGATACACTTATGAAAGCAACAGTAAATAAAGGACAGTCCCTGAACCACTTAAATCTTACAGTTTATAAGACAAAGATGTACAGTACACATACAGCATATTGCTGAGTAGTAAGACTTTTATTGGTATTTACTTCTAGCTTGGTTTCGTTGGGATAAATAGGAGTTCTTTTTTTTTACAAATACAAGACTGAATTAGTTGTGTAAAAGCAGGGAGAAGAAAATGAAGAAGCAAAAGATATAGTTAGAGATGAGTGGTTTTATTTATGCTACTATTATATCTCATTTTAATTACTTACTTATGGGTAAATTGTCTAATTTCGTTTGAAATTTTTATCATAGTTTCCCTCAGACACTTATGTAGCAGTGCTAACTGCTCATGCCTCTATTGGTCTTCCCCTAATAACTTCCAAATCTATGAGTTCGGGCAGATCTGACAAGGAGTGTTTCAAAAAGGTGGTATGGTTTCAGAGATGACCACATATCTGCCAGTTCTATGAATAAGTAAGGTCTTAATGTCTGTTTAAGTGTCAAGAATTTAAGGCTACACCATGAGTTCAATCCCCTAGAGATACAGCCGTAGCTACTTTGCTGAGAAATCTGATAAATGATCCAACTTGGTCATCAAAGTCAGCTTATCATAAATCATATAGCATGGAATTTACCACCTACCTGTAAATGTCTACAGTGTAGTCATGTACTTCTGAGCTAGTCACGCTTTTTATAGTCAGTGGAGAATAAGAAGGACTGCAAGGGCACAATTTGTCTGACCTGCTTTAGACAGCTATTTTAAGATAAGATAAAGCGTGCTCTAGAAATGCCAGCTTCTCTCCATTGACTGCAAAGACAGTCTAAGGCAACTTACTCAAATATAGATGGTGGTTTAAATCACAGTCAAAATGCAAGGTACTTATTCCTCAGCTACTTAATAGAATTTTAACTCTGAAAAAAAATTTCTTATGTGCCTAACTCATCTAAAAAATAATGTGACATTTTTTAATTCAGTAAAGTTTTGGAAAAAAGCTGAGTCAATTGTGCATTCCTCACAGGTGAACAAGTACACTGATTTCCATTATCTGTTGAGATGATGCTGTATGTGTGCATAATGCACACACATGTACAATTTTTAAATTTTATAAATTCAAAAAATATCCCATGACTCACAGAGTTAAACCGCCCATTGTGAAACTCCCTGCCCTGGGGGAGGTACTGGGCATTCCCACCTGAACATGAACCTATATAATCCTCAGGTTTTGAGACTTCCGGTACCACTTGTGGGATCCAGAGGATCTTCAGCAGGACTGTGACTGGCACTCTTGAGGACACTGCGATCATCCCTTCAACAGAACCGCGACCATCACCTGATCAACAGGTTTCCTTCCCTTCTGCTTTGCACCCAGGGGACCTCACGGTGCTCAGTGCAGGAGCTAAGGAGCACTGTGCTGTTCTCGTCCCAGGGTGCTGGGTTATACTCTGTCCTTGTGGGTTAAAACCAGTTTTTCTTTGTATCATTTTATGCATTGTAATCTTTTTAGTAAATTGTAACTCTGACTTGCAATCTCTATTAAACTGGGTTAATTTCTTCCACCAGTTTACTTTTAAAGCAGCACTCTGAGTTGGCTCCCTCAGGACCTGTCCCATAAAGTTATCATCCAGGCTTTTTAGGAATCTTCTGGCCTTGATGGAACCAGCTGTGTGATGCTCCCAATTTATTTCTGGCAAGTGGAAGCCCCCCATAAGGACAAGGGCAGTTGACTTGGAAGTGTCCCTTAGTTCCTCAAAGAATAATTTGTCAGTGGCATTGTCCTGGCTGGGAGGTCTATAGCAGACTCCCATAATCCATAATGATCTGGATTATTTGTTTGCCTCTTGATTCTTACCCAGAGACTCTCAACTGTGCCATTGCTCGCTGTGAGCTCCATACATTCTAACCCTTCTATTACATACAGTGATACGTCTCCTCCTCTTCTGCCCTACCTGTCTCTCCTGAAGAGCCTGTAACCATCCAACAGGGCACTTCAGTCACAGGTCTCATCCCGCCATGTTTCACTTATGTCAGCTGTCATCCATGCTTTATTAACTTCACGCTGCTTCCCTCCTGTTTAGCCTCAAATGTCATGGGGGTTATTTTCCGAGGATTACTGACTTCAAACTCCAGCTCTGAGGTGTTGTGATTTAACAGCTACCATTCTGTTCTGTTTGTACTACAGACAAGTGCCTTACTCATTTAGATAGAGAGAACACATACTATTTTGGGCTTTAACAATATCTTCTCTAGTTAAATGGGTGAATCTTTTTTTGGGGGGAGAGGGGACCCTTAGACACCAAAGTAATAGGTTTGATTGATAATGCTAACAGTAAAAAAGTCACTTGCTTCCAGGAGAAAGCTGGAAGCTCTTGCTCTTCAGCAAAATAAAAGTAATTGAAATGATTCTAAGTACTATGCCTGAGCAATATATTTTTTCCACTGGCATTTCTTTCTATGCATGTGAAAATCTATGCTTGGCAATTAATTATACGGTCTAGTTTCCAGATATAGTAGTCAGATTATTTATCACCATGAGCTAGGCAAAGAACTATAGCATTTTATATCCAGAACAGGAGAGTTTTGAACAAATACCTGCAAAATTTGATAGTGTTAAATGTCCAAGGACTATTCAAGAAGGTCCCATGACCTTCGTTAAGTTTCCTCTGCACATCCGAGTCAATTTTTTTTAGTTTCTGTATAGGTCTTCCCACCAAAATAATATTGTTAGGTTTGTCAGCAAAGCAAGGAAAGACAAAACTCAGAAGAGGTTGTGATAACATTATCTGTCAGTTTAGGAAATTACAGATGTGAAAAATGTCACTTGATGGCAGGTTTTGCTGCTTTATGGTTTCACATGACACATGACAAAAGCTCCTGATTTTTTGTAATGGAAATTTTTAAGGACTTAAAATGTTCTCTTTAATCAACAGCATTTTTTAATTAACATTTAACATTTTTAAATTTTTTTTTTAATTTTATCTAAACTTCAAGACAAAACCATTAAATTTTGCCAAGAGCATTCGAAAAAATAGCATTGTTACATCTAGATATCTTTAGTTCTAAGTGCAAAACTTTTGTGTGTAATTTCAGTGCAAGAAAGAGAGACAAGTTCTGTGTGAAAGAAGTAGATGAAATACAAGTAATAGTTAAACTGTGGCTCTTGTTATCCGCATGCACTACTTCCCACATTCACTTAGAATTAAAAATACTTTCTCAAGGTTTTTTTGGGGAAAAGAGAAGAAGGAAAAGAAGGAGTACAGAAATGTCACTATTAAAATAAGTTTTTAAACAATACTTACCTATTTTTTTTTTAACTGTAATAGACAGGAAACAGCCTGTTCACAATAGGAAGCTGACTGTCTTTTACACCTAAACACAGATTCTTCAACTACTTTGCTGTACTTGAGGAAAAAATGAAATTATGAATACAGCTTCTATTAGGCAGAAACCCCAGGAAATTGGTAGTTACAGATCTAGCAACTAGACTAGTGGAGTGCTAATGATTAGTTACTTTTTACTCTGACTAAAAGCATTTTCTTCAGGATTAATGGCTAAGGTAAGCAGCTGTCTTTCTTTTTTCTCAAAGTATTACTGAACTTAATAAGTGAAACTCCAAAAGAGCTATAAATTTACCGTCTTTTTTGCTGATGTAATTAAATGTTGTATTTCTCTAGCAAATGCTTGTAGATAATAGCTGCATTTGTACTTTTACAGGGGGGCTGAAGATGAAATATAGAGTACTATTTCTGAAGAAGATATAACAAAATGTATGAGCAATAAATTACTGTGTTTGCTTCCAGCATGTAAAAGGTAATGCTTTTTCAATTGTTTTGTTCATGCAGCAGTTTTCCTGTGGACAAAAGACGTTTTTACACAGCTGAAAGAATAATCATCGATCTATTAGACAAAGACTCTGTGGTTATGTGCCATCATGACCCTTACCTCCCATAGAAAGAAGTGTTCCTCTCATGTAAGAAAAGGAAAAGTTTTTTGTTTTCTTATTTACTTTTGCACAATGTATGTTGTGGTTTTTGAATCTTCAGTTCAGTGTCATATTCTTGTTTGGGAAATGAGGAATGGCTTGCCATTTCTGCAGCTCTAGCTTGGTTCCTCAGCAAATTCACAAGCATCCATCAGCAGAATCATATTATTAGAGGTCACTGCAGAGGCTGCTCCTGACAGTATGTATTATAATGGAGAGTCATCATTGTTGTAGCTGTAATTTTTATTAACATTGTTCACAACCTGCAAATGCCAAGAGTAATTCAGGTCTAAGCCCTCTTCTCACTCACCCCCTCCAACAACTGCTTCCTTCATTTTCCTGCCAGCTTGCTTATCTACAGGGTTTCTTTGAAATACTGACCTACTAAATTAGAACAGCAAACACAAGTAGATTTATTTAACTTTGAAAGCCTTGTTGGCAGCATCCTTTCACTTTGTTCTAAAGAAACTTCTGCATTGAAAGGGCATCGTAATGTGATATTATTCTGTTCATCCCTTTTTATCACAAGGACAGTTTTCTTTCCCATAAACTACAGAGCTTTATTTCATTGTCAATGTGATTACTTACTCTATGGCATAATGAACATTATCTGAAGTGTTTAGTTCGTTTTTCTGCCTAGTGCTCAAAATGTATTACTGTAAGCACTGAAAAAAAAAGGACATTTTGCATGTTCATATTTTCTTCCAAGCTGCATGAAAAAGTCTTGCTTTGTTAAGTGTGTTTACACTGGTCAGGAATGGCCGGGGAAAGCCTCTTACTTCAAAGTAGTATTCCTCAAGGCACTTTGATCGCTGGCAGCAGCTAATTTGGGCACACTACTCCCAGTTCATCACTGTGATACTGCGAGTTGTTACTGGGCACATCTGTGTGGGTGCACTGGCTGCACTTCCCCTCCAGACCATCTCTGTCCTTCTGTGAAGCCATGGAAGAAGAAGACAGGACTGCAGAGCAGGGCTATGAAGAGCAGTGATTTGTTTACATGGGTAAAGAAAGGACAAACAAGACACTGTATGCACTATGAATTTACTGAAGAAAATTTGGGATCAGTTGGAAAGACATGTAGGTGCACTAATGCAGACACAAATAATAGACTGATACCTCTCTACAGACTTTAGTAGTTTCACTGTGGTACTGTGAGAATGCTTCTGAGCTGGCTTAGTTTTGCCAGATCAATGCATGGACAAGAACAACAACACGTATCTCTGCCCTCTGCCTGTGTAGAAATATTCCAAGACATCAGTGGACTTTAAATCAATGAAAAATTAAAGCTAAACCCCCTAGGTGAGACAGCAGAGTATTTAGCATTACAGGATACTCAATGCTCCTCACCAATGGTGAACAACCAAATCCTAATTCAAAACAGAAAGTGTAAATAGCTAACCTAAGCTCAAAAAGAAAAAAAAAAAGGGTGCTGTCTGTTAGACCTCAAAGTACCTCTTATTATTAACCTCTCACCTTTACATGGCGTTATGTGAATTTCCATATTTTTTTCATCATAGTAAATTTACATTCAGAAGCACATTGTAGCACTAGAAAACTTAAACCTTGAGATAAAAGCAGATCATTGGATTCAGTGCTTATAAATAGTTGCTAACTGAAAGCTTCTGCTATGAGTGCTTTTTATTTGAAAGTGAGAAGATTTTTCCTAACTCCTTTACTGCTACTATTACAGACACTTCATGTCTTGTTTTTGGACAGAAACGATTCCATCCTTCAGTGTTGGCACAACTACAGTCTTCATCAGGTACATTAAGCTTTTGATGACAGGTTTTACAAATTACAACATAACTTTTGACCTGAAGGTACTTCAGTAATTAAAGTCTGATCTTTTGACTGCATTATAGCATTAAATTTCCTATGGCACAAAAATATTTATTGAAGACATAAAAGCAAGGGTAAACACACAGCCTTTTTGTCACTATTATTTAACTACTCTAGTTACTGAACCTGTCTGGTTCCATTTCTGTAAATACTACACTATATGACCTACCTTGACCAATACATTTTACATAGATGTAAAAGCTGGAGTCATCCATTAAACTTGTGAAATGACTTTGTCAATACAGCTTGTACAAAAAGCCAACAAGTTAAAAATGGGATCCTATGGGGTGTCTTAGCATTTCTTGCCATGATTAATCCACATAATCGTTTCAGTTTCTCTATTCAAGGAACTGAAAATGAAGCAGAAATAATGATGTTAATTGAAGGAAAAGATAAACTTGTATTTTATGCCATTTCCTGGAGTTTATATGCAAAATATGTTTAATATGTGCCAAATTTAATGTGTTACTAAAAGACATGGGAAGATTATGGTGAGGGTACAAATATTAATGACATTTACTAAAAACGCCAAATGTAAAGTATGCTGGAATACTGTGTATGATACAACAATGATGAATTTTCTTTGCCAAATATGATAAATAATGGTAGTCTAGTCCTTTTAGGTTTCTATTCCTGCAGCTATGACTCTACATAGTCATATGTAGAGAATGACTAGTATTCATTCTCTACATATGAAGATAAGTAGCTGGACTAATAGAAAGTAGCTTGGACTAATAGAAAAACAGTGTGTCTCCAGAATTAACTTAACCATTATAATATATAATCATTATATATAGTCACTAACTATACATAAATCAATACGAATACCACAAACTCAATTGCCTAAAGTTGCTCAAGCAACTGCATTTTGTGTTGCTCTGCCTTTTGAAAAGTCTCCCATTAGTCTTTCACAGTCACAAAACTTTTTGAAAGGAGACCTTCCATTAGTATTCAGATGATTTTGTGTTTTTAGGAAGCTGCTGTCCAGCATCTAGCTTCACTTAGAGAAAAATCACCTCTTTTTAAAAAACTGAGGATAATGGGAGAGAAAAAACAATCTCCAACAGAATCGTCCCTTTTAACCCAAACCATTCTATGATTTTATGCTTACTCTCTGCTAAAAATGGTCCTCCTACTATTACATATAAACTATTCTGTCCTAATCTAGAATAAATTTGTGCAATGTTTCCATTATTTATAAATTTCTGTGTCATCAACTCATATATTATTGTGTCATCATATTGTGTCATCAACTCAACATATTAACAATACTTCCTTTCCTTCCAAGAGTAATTATAATGTGAGAGCTTTTGTATTCATCAGACTTTTTAATGAGGTTATTAATTCTTACGTCTCATTACATCCATTAAATTATAATTTAATTTTTAGTTACTACACGCATTTTGCATTTTGTATATCTGTATACATACATGCTGATTACTGGAATTGTTTATATCACAGAGGCTAAGAACAATTCATTTTAGGCAAGTAAACAGTTATTGTGCCATTATTTTGAGTAGAATTAATATATTATAGACTTTCTGATCTTTTTTTACTATTATTTGCTATTATTATGAGAGAATTCCTTAATTGTTATTCCCTAAATTTAACATTTTAGTATTCAATCCAAAACCTGTTGAAGTCTATGGAGAAACTGCCACTGACTTCAAAGGCTGCTATATTAGGTCCTTAACATGTTTTATTATTATGTCTCTGTATTTCATGAGAAAAAGTCTTTTAATACTACTGTAAATGTACAATAAAAAGGGACAGTGGACAGTAAGAAGGTTGCATAGCTACTTCAAGTGAAATATTCTCACAAGATTCAGATTTTTTTTTTTTTTGGTGAAGAGAACTTAAATGTGGCCTTTTTTTAACGCAGACCTAAAAAGTCCACTCAGCAAGGCTGGGACAATGGTAAAGAAGCCATCTGGCAACATGGAGAATGCTTTGACCATGATCCACCAAAGTACTCACATAAGTGCTTACCTTTAAACATCTTAATACTTCCATTTAAGCTAATGGACAACTCCACTCTTCATGCCTGGCTGTTTTCTACCTGAGTGCATGAAGGTGGTAGGAGTTTCATAGCAGGGTCATGATTATAGTGAAGACTAGTGCCAACCTCTGGTAACATATACAGCCTAATTTCTATAAATTCTGAATTTTTGCTGTCTAAAGTTGAAGATTTAATCTGAAATTTCACTTCTTGTAACACTGGGTTGAGCTACTGAAAACTCAAAATTGTATGTTCTGAAACTGAAGAGGTGACTTTGGATGAGACTTATTTTCACTAATGTAAACCTTCTGGCATTGTCACCGTTTAATGGGACAGTGGAAATGAATTGAAACAAATTTGATATTATTTTTTGAGACTTGTTGGCTTATAGAGATAGAACTTTTATTAAAGCAGAAAAATAAAATATATATATAGTGTATTAAACCACTCTTATCAATGCAATATGAACCCCCCCGCCCCAAAAAAATTAGAGTAACCTTCTTCCCCCCACTCCTGGAACCCATGGATTAGCAGAGGGTAAGGTTTTTTCTAGCCGACCAGGAGCCCGTAATGCATGAAAAGGATCCAAGATGATGCTGAAGTTCTTCAATGTGGGTCCCCAATGTCCTGGCTAACACGTGGCTGATATGGAGCTGTCAGGGGTCCTGAGCAGCACAAGGTCTTCCTCCGAGCTCAGTGTAGCCAAAAAAGCCCCTGGTGTCTGGGTTTCACCCATTTTTGTGCCTTCTGTTCCGGCCCAGCATACTTTGCATTCCATGCATGCGTGTATGTCTTTTTTCCCATGCTTTTCCCGCCCCAGGAAAGCGTAGCCTAGTGTTCCATTGGTCCATCTTCGCCCCTGCCCACTTCCAGTCCCCTACTGCAAGAAACCTTCCCTGCCTCTGCCATGTGGCTCAGTCAAAATGGCATTCGCCTTCTCCCAGTCTCCAACCGGGATTCCCTGACTGCTCTGGCCACTGGAGGCACAGGGCTTGGGCATCCAACAGGCCCATGCCACTCGGGGCAGGTGCCGGGCTTGGAGTCACATTCTTGTGCCGGGAGCTCGTCACAACAGCAGCAACAGTGGGGAGGCAGGCGGCTGCAGGGCCATGTGGCTCCGCTGTGCCCTGGTAGGCTGGGGCTCAGCTCCTGCCACTGGGATGTCGTGGGGCTGCGGCAGGCGTGGGGTCCCAGGGTTGCGGCTGCATCGCAGACGAGTCCCCAGGTGGCTCCTGCAGGCTGGAATGGAACGGACTGCGGCCTGTGGCAGTGGGCAGAGCCTGCCCCAGGGACAGCACCACACCCCTCTCTCACTGAGCCGGCCCCGATGAAACACCTCGGAGAGCCCCTGCCTCCACCTGGGGCAAAGGCATGGCTCCGCTCCCTCCCTGGGAGTCTCCTGGTGGGAATAACTTTGGGGGGAGGGGGCCATCCCAGCATGGTCTGGCTGGGAGCTGACCCGTCCCCGCGCAGCCCCTGCCAGCCCGGGGCTCTGGCAGGCAGTGGCTTTGCTCTTGGCAGTGCTCGGGACAGGGCTGCTAGACCGTGGACCGGACCAAGGGCTGCAGAGCCCCCTCATGCCAGGGGGCTGTGGCAGGCCAGGAGGTGTGGGGCTGACGACAGTGGAGCGGGAGGAGGCTGGGCCCGCGACACCCCACTAGGGGCAGGGGGCCTGGCACCGTGCAGACAGGTGCACTCCCTGCCCCGCCGTGTGCAGCCCTGCTTGTAAACAAAGGGGAAAAAATTTTCCATAAAATAAAATCATAACAGGCATCTAGTCTAAGTTAGTTATGAAATAGCAGCTCTACTAAGGGAATTCATATCACCTGTAATTATTTTATTTTTGAATGGAATGAAAGGAACTCAGTTAGTTAGAACATGGTGCTAATAGGGCCTTGTGGGTGACTGCCATATGGGCCATTCACATAAGAGTTGTACTCAATGAACCTTGTGGGTCCCTTCCAACTCAGAATATTCTGTGATTATACGAATTAACATTTCATATTTCCTAATTCTCTCCAAATGTTACAAAGGGGATGTAGAGAACTACCTTACTAGTTTTTTTGATCTCTGAAATTAGTGGAGATGATGAAGCTGAACATAAATTTATACCTTTAAGAGGGATTCCATTGGCCCAGCTGATCTGGTAGTGAATGAAAAATACATTAAGCAATGAATCAGCTTCCATGGGTATTTAATGAATCCCATTCATTCTTGTTTACATGGACATAACCCCAAATGACTATTCAATTAAGTGTCTTCATTTTCATTACATGTACAGGATTCCTTTGTCTTCTCCCCACTAAAACCAACTGTCAATGAATTCACAAATACCCATTGAATCTGTATGTGCATGCACAGTATTTAGCTCATGTGTAAATTGATATCACTTTTAAAACTGGGAGCTAGATAACAATTCAATTCTTCAATGACAAGAGAAAACAAATTGAAGTTGATGATTATAGGTCTTTAATAACAACAAACATTCACAAACAAGATGTTTGTGAATGAACACAGCCTGAAGGCAGGTGAAGCGTCCTGTTGAAATCAATACCATGAGAAGGCATGAAGAAGCAAAACAAAAAATATTATAAATTTGAATAAAAAATCACCAATTGTAAATGAATTGAAGGTAATACCAAGATAAGTTCCTTGACAAAAATGGGATAATGCAAACATAATGCCTGTATTCAAAATATGTAGCTTGCACTATATATTCTATATATCAAAGTCAAATTGTATATGTTTATAGCCATTTAATTAAAACTTTGCAAATTATTAAATTTTCATTTTATAAGGAGTTCCTTGGTTTTACAGTAGGTTATGCATCTGTCTTTAGGGTTATAATATCTTACTCTGTTTTTTATCATTGATAAAATTATTCACTATGAGCCAACTGTGCTCCCTATGTCCCTCCCAACCTCTTGTCCATCCTGTTGTGGTTTTAAGTAGCCAGAGTTTTTTATTAGCTGGGGGGGCAGGGGCTATGAGAGAGGCTTCTTTAAGAAGCTGCTGGAAATTTCTTAGCTCCAACCTAGCCAAGGTCACCTGGCAACGCCTCTGTGATAACATATTTAAGAAGGAGAAGAAAAAAAAGTCAAGGCAGAACATCACGGCCACTTAAGAGAGAGGAGAGTGAGAAGTTTGATTAACACCAAGGTCGGTGAGAAGGAGAAAGAGAGGATGCCTTAAACACTGGAATAGGGCCCCAGCAGCCCATGGGGGACCATAGGGAGCGAAGATTTGCCTGCAAACCTGTGGAAGACTGGAAGACTCCATGCTGGAGCAGATAAGTGCTGGAAAAAAAGAGAGGCTGTGATTGTGTGGGACGTTTGATGTCTGTGTCTGGAGCGGGGGCCTGATAGAGTCCTGTAGGCCATGGGAAGAAGAGACCCACACTGGAGCAGCATTTCTTGGGAGGGCTGGTGGCCCATGGAGACCCACGCTGAAGGAGCCAAGCAACCAGCACCTGAAGGACTGCACCCTTGGTAATGTGACTTACGAGACAACATACCTTGAAAAAGCTGCTGTCCATAAAGGATAATAAACTCACAAAGCAATTTTGTAAGAGACTGTTTTTGGGAGGAGAGCCCCCATGGGAAAAGCGTGGGATTGGACTTCTCTTTCTCTGAATCAGCAGCAGGAACAACCTCTGACCCTAACCCCCACTCCTGTCTTCCTGGGCCGCTGAGGGAAGGAGAAAGATCTTAGAGGGAGGGGTGGAGGGAGAAAGGTGTCTGTAACATCTATGAAACTTCTCACTTCTAAACTCTTAAACTCTTAAGCTCTGATTTTAGTAGTAGTGAATTCTTAATATTCTAAGTTAGAGCCGGTTTTGCTTGTGAAATAGTTAATAAAAAGTTGCTTATAAACCTTGTCACGAAAGTTGAGGTTTGGTTTTTTTTTTCCCTTCTCTCAAGAATTTTGGCCAGAGTCAAACCATAACACATCCCCAGACTACTTTCTGGGGGAACAAAGTGAGAAATAGGACAGGCATTGATACTGTGCAAACACTGTTGAATTACAGACAAGATACTGCTGTGTTGTCAAAACTGTTTCAGTCACACATGGAAAACACTGTATTGGGCTGCTATGAAGGATCCAGAATAGCGTATACCTCAAAATAAAGTTGTTTGCAACAGCTAGTTGTATCATGGTGTCCCATTTTTGCTCAGTTCTCTAGGTAAGTCTTACTAAAAAAAAAAAATAAAATTACCAAGTAAGATTGTCTAATATCCTAGGGAACACTTCTAAAATCACAGTGTAGTAGGTTACCTGTCTGAGAAGACAAATAAGGTCATAGAATGGTTTGAGTTGGAAAGGACCTTAAAGATCATCTGGTTCCAATCACTTTGCCAAGGGCAGGAACACTTTCCACTACCAAGTTTCTCAGAATCCCACCCAGTCTGGCCTTGAACAACTCCAGGAAGGGCGAGTCCACAACCTCAAGATTTAGAACAGTACAGAAATGAGAAATTAAGTAAAAAGAAGGTCTATGAACAGGAAATATAGGGAAAAAAAGCAGTGAAAATACTATTTAATTTAGAATAATTGTGACCAGAAAAGAAATATTTTCATCAGTGCACTATCTTGTAAGTAGTCTTATACAATGTTCTGTAAGTAATATCATCTGAAGTCAGACTGCCTCTTAGGCAGTTTAGTCTAAAGGAAAATATTGCTGCCTTAACGTGAATGGACAGCAAAGTCAGAAATAACTATTTTTGTAGTACTGTAGTGTTTGGATCAAATAACTGTGAGCTAATCTTTTAAACAACAATATGCTTTAAGTGATTGCTGTGGTTTTAAAATTATAATTTCATGCAAAATGAAATGAAATTAACAGGCAGAGTAAGAGTCACAACAAATCTATAAGCAGAAGGCAGTGATGTTCTAGCCCTCAACCCTTGGATGTGTTTAATGCTAATGAAAGCTTTCTGATCCACAGTTGCTTATTTATTTATAGTATCTAGGAACTCTGAAATTCTCCTAACATTTACTAGGAATACTGATTCTGCAATCCTGTAATTTTTCTAAACAATTTCTGCCTTTGCCAGCTGCACGACAAAATTGAACTTGCCAGTTATAATTTTGCAATTGGTTTAGCAGTACTCTGCTTATGTGAATGTCTGTGTAAGAATTGATATGTGTGCAGGTAACCCAAAGAACCAAACCATGACTAATGGTTTTAAGGAAAAGTTTATTCCAAAGCCAAAAATCTTAGAATGAACTTCAAAAAAATCACAGCAGGTGAAAAGCACAAACAACAGAAAAAAAAACCATTCTGCCGCCTTTGTATCAACACCTTTTGCATGTGCATAAATGCAAGGCTTTATTCTCCCCTGTTCTTTATGGTCTGCCTGTCTCCCAGCAGGGACCTTAGGCATGTCTGTGAGAGCCTTATCTTTTCTTGCAACAGAGGAGTTACTTCTCTGGGAGTCAGTCAGAGAAAATATGCATAGAGCTATTCATGGGAAAGAATTGTCTCCCATGTTAGGTCTTCCCTAACTGCAGAAACATCCTTGAGCAAAAACTTATTTTTTTTCCTTCCTCATCAAAATCTTCCATTTTCTTCTCCTACATTCTAATTGAGTGATATCTTTTTATGAGAGATTTGGTGACTTTTTCAGTACTTTAGCATGGGGACAAATATAAATTGACAGGATTAATGAGGATGTTGGAGTCTTTAATTTTTTTTAGTTGTAGAAGAAGGGTGATCTTGCAAATGTCATTCATACATAGTCTCATTCATTCTTACCAAACTACCCTGTCGCTGAGCTTCTCTGTATTTGTTTCTGGCACAGGAATAAAAAGTTCAGTCAATGTGAGCTAAGTAATTTTTCAATTAATTGACAGGAAGGTATTTTTTTTTACCTACAGAAAATGCAGAACTTTTTATCCTCACATGGAGAAAAACATACAGTTTGTATATCAGGCAGCCTAACAAGCTACATCTCACGCTCTGACACACACGAAGTCTTTTGGGCTCCATTTCTAGCATTGCTCACTGACTTCATCCAGGAGCTCTTGCTGCGCTCACCTGTGGCTGTTGCCATTCCTTTGTTGTTGGACTGCTCCCACATTTTGCTCCTCATTACAGAACAGGCTGCTCATGCCAAGGCAGACAAGGAGTGAGGAACCTTGTTGAGTCTGTCTACATGATGTTTTGCAGCCACGTGATTGTAAGCCTCATTTTTCGCTCATTGAACCCAAGTGATTGGTATGTCTGTTTCTGAGCCTGAACCAACCTGTTGAAATGCAAGAGGTATTACCTCATTTGTTTTTTGGTTGTTATTAACATACTGGTTTTTAGCTTTCAGTTTCATTCATCAGATACAACCTCCCCCACCTCCTGGCCCCGCCCNATTAGCGTTCTTATAGACAAATAAAGCCTCTGATAAAATTTATAGAGTCAACCTTTTTGTCATTATGCCTCACGAACAACACCGAACAACCATATTGCCCAACATATTAAAGAAAAGTGACAAGAAATATTTTATGGGCAGAATAGCCTATTTTCCCCTGCTAGCACTTTTAAATTAATTTAACAATTTAATTTAACAATAAACCAAGCAGAGAAAATTGTGTGACTGTTTTCTAGAGCGACATATTTACAAAGAATTTTAGTGCTTGTCCAGCTGCTGGTTTTGTCTCTGACTGGGTGTAAAGATCTCCTGTCTTTTCTGGGTTACATTCTGCAATGTTTATGAACACATAGGTTGATTTCCCAGATGAAGAAGATGTAATATAAATCCAGGTGAGTGGATCATAAACTCTGGGACTTCTGGGTTTCTTCTGGGACATTTTTTGAAAGGTCTAACTCAGATTCTAAAGAACAGGATGCAAAAAGTAGCAGAAGGTATAAGAAACTACTTCAGTCCATTCTTCTGCTTTAAGATCTTACCAGTTATAACCACTGGAGTATAAGACAGGTGGTTTTAAGATGGTATTTTCAAGGGTTACTCCCCAAAGAGGACAGGTGGTAGGCAATTTTAGAGTTGCTCCTCACACCACTACCTTGTAGTATATGTAGACACATATCTTTTACATAATTAAAAGTGGAAAGGTTAATTCTCATCCAAGTTGCTGCTAATATTTCAGAACATCAAATTTTATAGTTCATTAAGACCCGGCAAACTTAGTAATCTGCACTGTACCTCTGTACCAGTGTACCTCTATGCAGTGTCATTGCAGAAAAGCCCTAGTTTTGACTTCCTGTTGTCAATCAGCCCTGCAACTCTGGCAAGAGATCGATATCAGTGTTAACTGAAATTCTTATATACTCAACGATCAACAATCATCTTTGTGGCATTAGCATATGATACTCTCAGGTCAATATGTTTAGGTATATATATCGAATGAGAGAAAGTTACAGGAATTCTACTTAAAGATAGAAAGATATCAGTATCCTGCCACTGAAAGACCTCAGAAAGGACTAAACAAAAGATATAGAAATACCATCTTCTGAACACTAGCCTTAAATTTATCTTCTAGTTGCATGACCTAGGTAATCTAAATTTTTTGTATTATTTTATCTGAGGTTTTCATATCATGTAATAATCATTGTTTGAGGCTCAAAACCTATGAAGTGGAAAGTGGCGACAAACTGTTATTCCTGCTTCCCCAATAGGAAAACTGTTTCAGGAAACTAATTTTTAATATTATCACAAAGATAATAGTCAAAGATTGATCTTCTAAACCCTTTTTCTGTACTTAATCCATTAAGATATTATTGGTCAACTGGGAAGGACTGAAGGGGAAGATGACAAAGAAAAATAGGACATTTCCCAACATAAGATCTCCACTTTTCTATCATGTATGTTTTCAAAATCAAAGGCAGTCATTAGGTGTAGCCTAAAGCTGATATAACATAGGCTTTTAGCAACTTTGTACAAGTTGCCCAGTTTTCTAAAAAGTAGTTTTTCACCTTTCCTAAAAGTTTTCCGTAGACTGGAACCTTAGCATGATAAAGGACCATGACTGTCTGTGAAGATTGAACTAAAAANTCATGCCAAGGCAGACAAGGAGTGAGGAACCTTGTTGAGTCTGTCTACATGATGTTTTGCAGCCACGTGATTGTAAGCCTCATTTTTCGCTCATTGAACCCAAGTGATTGGTATGTCTGTTTCTGAGCCTGAACCAACCTGTTGAAATGCAAGAGGTATTACCTCATTTGTTTTTTGGTTGTTATTAACATACTGGTTTTTAGCTTTCAGTTTCATTCATCAGATACAACCTCCCCCACCTCCTGGCCCCGCCCTGTAGCCATATCTTACAGGCCACATTTCTCCTGAGCATGAGTATAAGTCATACTCTCACTGGCT
>WEIV01011817.1:0-36565 GCA_013390005.1 Calyptomena viridis | reverse complement strand
AGTTTTCTAAAAAGTAGTTTTTCACCTTTCCTAAAAGTTTTCCGTAGACTGGAACCTTAGCATGATAAAGGACCATGACTGTCTGTGAAGATTGAACTAAAAAGGAGGCATAACATCTAGTAATGGTAGACAAAGCTGATCCAAAAAGCCTTGAAACTGTTCCAAAGCATGTGGTTCTGTGCCAAGAACCAAAGGTCAGTGAGGAAGAAGAAGACAGGATAAAGATAGGGGTCTTTTCTGAGAACCCTGACTCAAAACTGGAGGTGTGCCAGAGGTGCGGTGAGGTCAGTGCCATGGGAGGGGTAGCTGAAGAAGGGAGGTCCAACGGTGATGTAATGGCTAGATAGTCTAATTATAATCATATAAAACTATAGAACTTATGTAATTCGATGTGCCATTTTGGAAAATATTTCCTGGGCACCTGGTGCCATAATAAAGAGCACTTCTTATCTCTCAAAAGTCAAAAACAGTTTGGCAACTTACTTACTAAGGCATCATAGGGATCCTCCTGTAATGTTTTATTTCCCGAGTATAAAGTCCAAGGCAAAATATCAAAAAATCCAGCACAGGCTACACTAGATTCCAGAAAGCTTTCTGTACAAAGTGACTATATTATTTCATTGTCTCTTAGGATCCTGAGAATTAATTAATACTTGATTGTCTCTTTGAAGGAATAAAGGATGGACTCCTTCCATAGTTAATGCTGTAATTACATTTCCTTTTGAAGTGTATTATGGGTTTCCGTGTCCCTTTCTAATTATGTATCATAAAAACCAGATGTTCTGAGTGCACAAAGTGGCACTGATGTGGGGATAGAAGTAATGCTGTTTCAGTGACTTTAATTTCTCTTGCCTATACTGACAGCAATGCTGGGGATTTTGTAAATGCGGTAAATTTGAACTGTTTGGCAATGGAATATTGTAGTATAAAAGTTATCACTAAGGGAATTTTCAGTAAAGTTGTTGTTGTAATTTCGTGCTTAATCATGTCTGGGTTTGATTATGATTCAGAGCACTAGAAGACCGGCAATCAATATCCTGGTGTTTTATTACTCACAGGCCCCTAAATGCAGCAAATATTAAAATACCAATTTTTCATTTGTAAGGAGGGTGTTTTTTGTTTGTTTTCAATTCTTAATCTCACTTTTCTGTTTCACCAGTTGTAGTAATGACAATGTTGTATCACCCACCATCATGTTGTACAATACCTTTGTTTCTATTTCTGTGTCTTCTCGTCTCATTTCCAGCCTGCTGAAATATCTGGAGTAGTTCTAAAGTAGTATTAAAGGTCAGCTTTTTTGATAGTAATCATCATGCTTTTTCCAATGTGTGTATACAATGGTTAGCATAAAGGAATCTTAAAAATAAACAGATGCATGCAGAAGTTACAGCAACAAAATAATAACAACCCACTGTGTTTTCTACTAAGCTTTGTTCTCAGAAAGGTATTTGAGCCTTATGACTTGATTCATGAGAAGACGAATTTTTATTGCTTCTGTTTCTGCTGATGTCCTTAGAAGACCAGTAGTTGTTTTTCCCTTATGCAACAGCTGGGGAGATCATACTTTTCTTTTTTCTTTTTTCTCTTGGACTGCTGCTAGGGTAAAGAATTTTCAGAAATTAGCTTTACATCGTAGTGAATGAATCATAGAATCATTAAAATCATTGAAATCATTGAGTCCAATCTTTGACCAAACACCAAGTAAATTAGACTATAACACTAAGTGCCATGTCCCGTAATGTCTTGAACACTGTTAGGGATGATTACTCCACCACTTCCCTGGGCATCCTGATCCAATGCTTGACTACCCATTCAGTGAAGAAATTCTTCTTGATGTCCAGCCTGAACCTCCCCTGGTGCACCTTGAGGCCATCTGTCCTGTTGTTAGTTGCCAGGGAGAAGAGGCTGCCCCGCACTTGGCTACGATCTCCTTTCAGGCAATTGTAGAGTGATAAAGTCTCTTCTGAGCCTCCTTTTCTTCAGACTGAATGAGGCCAGCTCCTTGGCCACTCCTCATATAACTTACTTTCTAGATTGTTCACCAGCTCTGTTGCCCTTCTCTGGACACACTCCAGCACCTCAACATCTTTCTTGTAATGAGGGGCCCAGAGCTGGACCCAGTACTTGAGGTATGGCCTCACCACTGATAAGTACAGAGGAAGCATTGCCACATGCACATTAACTCAATTACATCTGATTTGGACCAAAAATACAGATCTTTCCACCATGGCACATGAAAGTGGGAAACTTTGTATGTAAGAATTACAAAACATTACTGTTGATTAGTTGGAAAACTTCATAGTATAACCTGATGGCTAGCAGCTGGTCTATTAGCTTGTGTGGAGATGGTTTGGATATGAATTTGATTAACCTGTTGACTCAAAAGACACCAGGAGCTGCAATACAACCTTAAGACCATGACTCAGCAAGAACTACCTATGTGTCTTGGATCCTGGGGACAATGGAGGAAAGCTGTCTACATGCTTTCCTTGCTTGTAGACAACGGAAGAATGTTTGGATTTATTGTCCAATAAATAAATGTTTATGCTTTACAGTGCCAATCCATGCTTGCCACGGGTCAAGTAACCAATTATGTGTGAACGTGTTTTGTAGAGCACCAAAGGGAATCGCCCTGAGGAGCTCCAAGAAACTTTGTCGCCTCATTATGTCACCGCTTGGACCCCCAAATGTGACAATAACCTATGTTTGCTTTGATTGTACAGGACTTATTTTTCAAAGGAAAGTGGTACTTAACTTTTATAGAGAGAGAAACAATTTGAAAGTCATTGTTTATAGTTTATTAAAGAATGGCTTTCATTAACTCTAGAGAATAGTTGGGTATTTATTCACAGACTTGTATTTCCAGTTAGTATTTAGTTAGTAGTCACTAATGTAGCCATAAAATGAATCCACTTTTTAAGTAAAAGAACAGAATAGATGCTCAGGTTCTCCAGCAAAGCTATAATGCATCTTTGTTTTCTGAGAACGAAGCTTAAAGATATCAGATACGATTATACAAAGGATAATAATTAAGACTTACTGAGGCTGTCCTCTAGGCCTATTAAAGATTCCCAGCAAAATACAATTTATTTGTCTTAGGTGAGAGAAAGCAATTACTACTCCTTCATGGGGGCAGTTGCAAGGCTGAAACTTTAGCATTTCTTTATTGCATTCCTAGTAAAACAAGTAGAAATTAGTGCAAATATACTGTTTGACATTTTTGTGTCCTGTGACAAACTAAGTTCTGCGAGTTCAAACCTGCCATCACTCCTGTCATATGACAGATACTGAAGCAATGGATTCTGGCTGTGACAGAGAGCACACTAAGAGCAGATGCACCTCTGCAATGCTTGGGATGGACTGAAATGTCNATGTATATTAATCCTTTGGACTCTCTGTGTTATGGGACCCTCAACACTAAGAAGACCAAAAGAGCCATGGGATGCCCCTGGATTCCACAGGTTGGTGATACTTTTTCTGTTAATCTCTCTCTGACATTCTTTTTCTTTCCTCCCCCCACATTTTTCCTATTTCTTTCTCTCTCTCTGTCTCACATTTACTGTTAAGTGAAATCGACTTTGGCATATGGTCCCATTTGCACCTCAATTTGGGCAGAGGCATTTCTAATAATTTTAATAATTGGATCATAACAATGCTATGTTATCACATTTGCTGAAGCTTGAAGCTTCTTGGAAGGTCATTTATAGTACATTGATGTTCAGATGGGTTTTTCTGCTTATGTTGTCAAGAACCTTAGAAAAAACTTGTAAGCCTGAAATATCCATTCATATGGATGTGTACAGCATTGATTCTACTAAGTTGAAGTGTCAGAAATAAAAACACCAAGGCCATATATTAGTTCAGTTGTTCTGCAGTGGCAAAAATGTGCTTAACTATACTGTGTGGGAGACACCTTTGTGCAGCTCAATTCTCTGTGCTCCTTTCTCTGTCCTCCTTTTTCCATGCTAGTCTCCTTCTTCCATAAAAACATTGATTTGGAAATCTCTGTTTAGTTATAAGGGGTTTTTTTAATATTTTTTAAGGGATGATTTTTGTAGAAAGCAGATTACCAGTTAAATCTTAAAAGGACACTGAAAGTTTTTAGTTCCTGTTCTGATTCCAATTGCTGTAATTGTTAATAGTGTACTGCAAATCTAGTACATGCATGTATTTCTACTTCCTTCATATGAGATAAGTTACGGGTTGTTTGGAAAATCATATGGCCAGTGGCCAGGTGTGACTATATTAAAAGGGGAAAGGTGGGGGAAATGCACAGGGGAAATTTGACGGTACCTGATTGATGAAAAATTTCTATAAAATATAGCATCAGTTAAAAGCCCCACATTGATTTAAAATCAAAACCCCCTTGACTTACATCTTGGGTAAACATAGATCTTGAGAAGGTTTCAAATAAGATTTAAATATTGCATGTTTTTATTTTAAACTAAACATCCCAGGTACAAAAAACCTTGAGATAAAATGCAGAAATGTAGTTGTCAGAGCAGGAAAATCAGTATGTCAAGGAGGTGAGAAATGAAGATTGTCAGGAAACATATACCTGACAACTGCTTTCCTGACTTGTCTTATTCATGACAATCAGAAAACACTCTATGCACTCAGGAGACAGAAAGAAGAGGAAAGTATATCCACAAAAAAGTCAAGAGATACCCTGAACCTTACATGAATCATAATAGCCTAATTGTCAGGCGGATTCTCTTTGGCTGCTAAAACTTCTCTATCTACACAGATTACTTACATGTCTCAGATTATCTGATAAGAAAAACTTCTATTGGACCAAAAAAAAAGAAGTTCATTTCTTACTGCACCCCAAAGCAACTATTTTGTGCTAATACTTATGGTATCTACTGATTTTCTGCTTTAATTCCACTTCCTACATACCATGCATTCTCAGAGTAACACTCTGTTTTAAGATGAGTTTGTACTTTGTGAAGAGTAGCTTTCTGTAAATCTCTTGGAGTGCTTCTGGAAGTTATTAAAAGTATGCCTACCTATAGTTTTGCCAAAATTCTCTCTATTCTGTGTGCAAATTCCTGATTAAAAGTATCTTATGAAGGCAAAAATTATTTGAATACAAATTGGAAATATATATATGGAATTGGAATATATATGTGTACAGCAATACATTTTTTTTCTATCTCCTGAGAAAATGAAGGGTTAAGCTTAGTGGGGATGTTTACAAATCTCAAACTGTTAGCTTTACCAGATAACTGAAAAAAAAGCTTTTGAGGGTAAAATGTAAATGATTTGATGAACTGCAGGATAACAATTAACTCTTCACTCTAAGGATATTGTTTAGCACAGAATATTTCCAAAGTTCTGAGAAAATTGTTGAACATTCCATATTTGGGCTATCACATGGAAAATTATTATTTTTTATTTTTCTTTAGCACAGGATTGAGGGCTGTATAATGCTAAGAACTGCATAGTCTGGTATGACATGATAGGTAGGAGTGGAAAATTTATCTCTGGTTTTCTAAGAAACCTCCATCTAAGGGATTGCGTTCCTGTTTGAAGTGCGATATTAAAAAAACATTACAAAGCTGAAAAGCAATGTGTTTGGAAAAGTATAAGTCTGTAAAAAAATTTGGAGCTAGAAAAAGTAACTTTGAAAAAGGCATCTTTTTCACATTTTTGTTGTTCTTCTAAAATTGAAACTAAGTGGAGGTAACTGCCAATGCAATATTATTTTTAATACAGGCATGACCTTGCTGGTATGCACTGTGTCAGAGCATGCTTGTGTAGTGCTTAAAAGCCATCAAAATAGTGAAGGTAAGACTGCTATATGATCATGGTATTTTTATGTCAGTTACTTTATTTTCATAGACAAACTTGTGATCCATAGAGAAGAAACATACAACATTAAAATGGAGGAATTTTTTTTCTTATTTTTAAAAATTTCATCTGAGTAGGAGTGTTCAAAGAGAAGAACTGCTTTTTAGTATCTTGATAGCAGGGAAATATGGAGATTTTTTTGCTTGCAGTTTCTGTTAATTGTAGTGGACCTTATTTTGGTTGATTTTAATTAACAGTAATTGGGCATCAGGGTGGTGAGTCAAAGTCAATATCTCCAGCTTCCAGTGCAACTGCTGGAGAAAGATAAGTGCTATCAGATGACAGTTATTGTTATCAAAGAACTTCCGTCTTCTTTACGCTGACTTCGAGCCCAAAAAGCTCAGCAGCCTCTGCAAAACAAGATGTTAAGTTCTGCAGAGCTGCTTCTGTATGGGCGACAAGGGCGGCATCATCAGCAAAAAAGGAGCTCAGGTAATTCAGAGTCTTAGTGAGGGCCTTCAGACATCTTAAATTAAACAAGTTACCGTCAGTATGGTATCGGATGTAAATACCACCATCTTCATCAAGATCGACTGTGGCCCTTTGGAGCATCATGCTGAAGAAGATCGTGAATAGAGTTGGTGCAAGAATGCAACCTTGTTTCACACCATTGGTTATTGGGAAGGGCTTGGAAAGTGCATTGCCATATCTGACTTGGCCGCGCTGATCCTTGTGTAACAAGATAATAATTTTAAGGAACTAGGAGGACATCCTACTCGTTCTAAGATCTGCCACAAACCTTTTCTGCTCACAGTATCAAAAGCCTCGGTGAGATCAACAAAAGTTACATAAAGTCCTTTGTTTTGTTCCCTACACTTCTCTTGCAGTTGCTGAAAATAGTTGCACCCATTCTGCCAGTATGCTCTTTTCTTAGTATTGGCAAAGATAACTGGCTTGAGAAAGAGACCTACTGACAAGCTGAGATGTATCATGTGATACACAATGAATGAGAGTCACACAGACTGTATTCTGACTCCATATGAGAGATGACTGACACAGCTCTTGTGACAACAAAGCACGTAAATAGAGATTTGAGAAATGTAGAATTGCTTTTACTGTGGGCTTCCACATCCAGACTCCCTATAGCAGAGCAGTTGTGATCTCTAACACAGGACTTCCAAATAGGCAGTTTGCAACTATTTTTCTGACTAGGTTACACATTGAAGGTATCAAATGCTCTGAATTCTTGATAATTTTCCTAAACAGAAAAGCAATGGCAAATACATAATAGGGAGTCAGAAAACTGCCTTTACCATGGTGAGAGGAAGTTAATAGTAGCTGTAAGCCTCATGATTCTATGATTTGTTCAGGAGCTTCTTTGCCAATATATAATGCAGCATGCAAAATGAAAGGACATTCAGAAGAAAACAAATACAGGATTTTTAACCTTGACACATTGCTGAATCAATGTGACACAGGTCTAGTAATTTGAATTTCTTTTTACCGTAAAGACAAAGTGGAACCAAATGCAACTGATCATATTTCATATATATATCTAAGGACTTCCCCACTCTAGGTGTGTAGGAATACATAATTTACAGCAGGGTTGAAGAAAATATATCAATATTACATGGCCTGCTTTAAATCTACTGATATTTCTGTTGGCTTTAGAAGCCAAGGATCTTGGCTCGTTGCTTTTTTTTTTTTTTTGCAAAATAAATATCCTTATTCTGGTATTATCTCTTAGTTCTCTGATTCCTGACACTGGTCTTCCTTCTTCTCTATGTTTTCAGCTTAATTCAGTAGTATATTGCCATGCTTGCATTATTTTCGGGAACCGGAGAGCATTACTTAGAACCATAATTAGAGGCATTGACAAAAGATGGGCATTTTTTGTTTTAATAAAGAAATACTTATTTAAAATTAGTAATCTTGTAATATTAATGAAGACATTCAAATGAATTATTTTTATATATGCCCAATCCTCATTCTGCTGAACATACACAGCTTTGGAACACCAAAATATTCTCCATAGCCAAAGTTTCACTTTTCAAGCCCACACACTTTATATGCTTCTTAATGATTAATTTGTTCCTATATTGTCTGTTTTGGTAATAGACCTGCCATTTGATTCAGTGTGGTATGTGTCTCTGCTGCCAAGTCATTCCACATATAGTAGTTGATTTGTTTTATTTCACACCCCATGTTCTATCCTCTTCTCCCAGCTAGGATTTCTCCCAGACTTTTGTGTCTTCCCTGCATCACTTTCAGCTGTGAGGGAGTCTGCTGGGCTCTGGACTGGGCTGCGCTTTGGTGACTGTTGAGTTACACAGTTGTGAGCAATTAAAATTCTCATATAAAGGTAACTGGCCCCTGTCAAACTCCTGGGTTACGAGCACCTACTGAGCAGTGCAAGCATCACAACTTAGTTTGCAAGAAGTGAATAAAATATGGCAATTTAAAGCAATATGCAGCTGTAACTAACAAATACGCCTGTTTTTTTGAAAACTATGTATTTTAAAATGAAAAGATGTCAAAATATATGCTAATCTGAGCAGACTATGTTTGAGGAGAATAGATTGTTTTTATGTATTGTTCTCCACTTTTTCTAGCATTGTCTCTCACTATATATTAAACAAGCATTCTCTTTTCTCTCATTATCTCTTTAATATCACTGAGATTGCTAAAATAAATCTCAAATGTTCCTCTATTACATTTCATTTACATCCATTCTTGACAGATTTCTCACTGTTTTAAGAACTGGCAATGTAATGAAGATGACATGAGTCATGAGAAACTGGGAGAGAAGGTAAAGGTAAAATTCTAAAGAAAACGAAAATGAGAAAAAGTAGAGAGGGGAGGTGGGGGATTTGGTCAAATATTAAAAGATACATAAAAGTTCAAATAGAGTAGGTGAACTAAAGCCATGAAAGGGGTACCTCCTTATTGTTCATCTATACACAGAACTGAAAGCTAAATAAATCCTCAGCAAGCAGAGATAAATGTATATTCATTGATGACAGGTGTTTGTGCATCTCTGTTCAGAAAAGACATGATGCACACTTAGTAGTATTTGCCTCTGCTGGCATGAAGCAAGCAGCAGAAATACTAATAAAATGGTTTGTGCATGAGGGAGATTATGTTAAGCGATTCATGAAGTAATGAAAATCAATGCAAATTTTCAGAACAATATTTCACCATCTTTTCTTCATACATAATTTTAAAATTTTCTTAAAATTTGGAATGTCTAAAGTGAATGAATACACTGTGAAGAGAAAATAAAATTGCATCTTTTCCAGAATGATCATACATGTAATTTTTTTTCAGATAGCATAAAATATTTCATATTTGTGTCTTGAGAACTGCTCTGCTTTGTGAAAGCTTTCTTAAAAAGAAATTTCCTACAGCCAAAAATATCTCTCATCTCTTATTCCTGTGGTAAGTATCTTGGAAGTGTCATGCCAAGAGCCTCAATGGATTGGCCAGACCAGATGAAATCAAAAGCCTATGCAGCCTTGTCTCTGGCCTCCGATGAGGAATGAGAGCAGATACCTTGCAAAGAATGAACATAGAGCATATAACAAAATTTGTCTTGAGGCTTTACTGAACACCAGGAATGATGGATTCTCTTTCCACAAATTCATCTGTGACTACTGTACGCCTTGGTTGATATTATATTAGGAGATTTCTTGACCAGCCACAACTTAATTGTTAGGTTAGAAGAAACTGGAGCACTAAGTAATTTTGTATATTGGTTTGTAAAAAAAATCAAAAGCACAGAGGTTTTGTTTTTTTTTTTTACCCAGAGAGCATAATCTGGGAAACCTTATGTCTGTTTAGTCTTCTGAACAATGCTAATTTGTCAGTATTCTTTACACAGATCTATTAGTCATTTAAGTATATCTGCTCCAGGGGAGCTAAATATCACACTAATGATTAATACACTATGATTAACATATAGCAAGAAAACTGTTTTTATGTTCCTCAGGTCCATTTTATTTTAATTTATTTAGAGGCCATTAAACTTCTCTTCAAAACTGTAATTTTAGTATTTGATAATTTTTTCTTTTTGCTGGAGATCTAAACATTGTCATAAAAATAAGCCCCAGGCCATTTCTCTCTGGAGACTATTGGTAATTTAAAGAAGCAGCTGCCTCTTTAACCTCATCCTGTGAAATCTGATCCAACAGAGCAGTGGAATCCTTAACTAGAGCTCCAGGGAGCTGGATGCTATCCAAACAAATCTTAATCTGGGCCACATCAATATTCATTGTATTGAAAGCTTTCCACAAATAATATATCAAGGGAATATGTCTAGGGTTTAGGGTATCATTGTATTTTAATTATTGCGCTATTATTACATCTTAATAGCTTAGTTACTTGCCATATATTTTCAAAAATAGTGATAGAATTCAGAGATAAAAGGAGATGGGATCTTTTTAAGTATAGGCTTCAAAGATCATCTATTATAGTGAATCATCTTGATTAATGGCTGCATCACTTGTCTGCCGCTTTTGCAAATCAGGTGAACCCTACTGTGAGTACCAAATGTGAATGTACCAAATGTAGATTGCATTTTTTCTTCCACATATGTGTTCAGCAATGATGTTGCTGCATGGGATCCTTGATCAGTAGGAATGACTATCTGTAGAGAAACCATGTTGCTGAGTGTAATTTTGCTAGGATTATTCCCAGAATAATATGACTGCTGACATTGACCATGGAAATCCTAACAGGTTGAGTTTACACTCTTGTTGACTTATTTGCAGCCATTTTAATTAAAAATGCCTCCAAATTATACCAAGCAAAAGGTATAAAAGCAGATTCTTATTTTTTGCGGTGTCATGACATAGAAGCAAGAAAGTAGATATTCCATTATGTTCTGAAGTTACTAGAGTTACTAGAACTTTTGTTCTAGCAATATTTCATTAATAAGACACCAATGAGTTCAGCAATGAAAATGATGGCAGTCTCCCACTTTATTTTTAGTCTTAAAATATTGTAGCAATAAAACCTGTCATAATTAATTCCAAAACTGAATTACAGACATCAGACAAAAAACACTTTAAAAGAATAGGATCTTCTGGTCCTCTCTTGAGGTCTATTGGGGTGAACTGTATTTGTGAGGATAGTTTCACTTTTTTTTCCTTCAGAATGACAGGTTTTCCTATTATACATCTTTCTCTGATCTGTTGTTTTCTCTTTTGTTCTGAGTATCATGTCCTAGATTAATGAATTTTGTGCCAAGTAAACAAAGTGAACTTGGCCCAAATGGTATGAATATTTGATCCAGAACTGGAACTGTCCCTGAAATTTTGCTGACCTTTAACTGGAACCAAATAGAAACATTTTCAGTTACAGATGGAATGAAGTTAGAACTAAAGTGATACTGTTCTAGTTTAACTTCTTGTTCAGTATTTTTCTGTCAGCTAGTGCTCAAATTTACTTAAATGAACACAGTTGATACGAGATAAGTCAATGGCAAGGCTATGGCTAAGGTTATAGAACAAGTTACTAGCCAAGTGCTATGGGTTCAAGTCACATGTTGTGACTTGATAACACATCACACATAACACATCAGCAATGACACAGTGTTTACAGGGTTTTGCAGCAGAGAAATCGTGGGGTAGTTTGATATCAAGCAGGTAAATTGCTTCATGTTCAGTGTGGTGCTGGATCATGGCCTAGCACATGTTGTGGGATGGCATCCTCGGGAGACACCACTCTGTCCACTACTGTGGAACAGCTGATAGCATAGCTCACCTGAAAATTATGTCATTCAGTTGCCGACTTCCCCAAGCAACATTCTTTCAGCTTCTTGTTAGCAATATTAAAAAGCTAGAGAAATACCACTCTGGAAAAAAAATATTAATTCATAGGTGTTTTGCTTTCCATATTTTTTGTCTTGTAAGGAAATTTTGTTTTCTTTTTCTATGATTAATTAAATATCTGCCATCTTTAAAGATAGTTCTTTATTGCCTATTTTGCTAAGTAACCTGAAATCATTAGATCTTTTTAGTACTACACTGAGTGGAGGATAAAGAAAGCTGTTATCTTAGCAAAATTCTGTACGAGACAAGGGCATACTGATGGAATCCGTGGTTGGGTGGAAAGGATAATGCTGGCTGTGATAGGAGCTTTTTGATTTTAAAAGTGGCTCTTCAGATGATGTTGGTAACTACTTTCCTGTGACTTATAGTAAAAGCAGAAACATCAATCACTTGACAGAATGGCTCCTTCTACTTTCATTTTCCAGTTTATTCTGTAGAATTTTGCAGTTACAATACATCAAGAAATCAAAACAAACTTTTTGGTTCCTACTGCAATTTGGGGAGGCACTACAGAAACCCAAATTTTCTTATGCTGTTCTAATTTATACTGTTTACACTGAAGAAGTAGTTGAAAGAAACTTATATCCAGAATAACTCCTGAGTACTACAGGCTACCACGAGTATGTGCAAATCAACCTGAATGAAGAAGGTTTTTCATTAGCCCTGGCTTCATCAAAGATAAAATTCCTGGAAATGAGGAAGATAAATAGAAGAATTTCAAGCAGCATTTCACGTCAGTGAAGTAAAAGTTAATTTGACGTTCATTTTATTTATCATAATAGCATTTACAACAACTGTTTTTGCAAATTATTTTTTTGCTTGCACATATTTTTCTGCTTGACTTAAATCTTTGTTATTGAAATGTTAAAAGTAATTCATTTTACTCAAAAATGAAACTTCTGGAGTTATATATTTTTAATAAGAGAGTAAAAATAAAACCAATATTGTAGAAATTTTTCGTTATAGTTTTCGTAAATTTGAAACCACATTAGGAACAAAACCTTAGACTGAAAATTAACAGTTGGTGAGAAAATTTGTACCAGGCTTTTATGATTGTTCTTGCTCGGCAAATTCTAACAAGCATAAGACAGAGCCATCATCCATTTTAAATCAGGGCATAACCCGAAGTACCACACAGTTCTTGAGAAGAGGTTAGAGGATCTCATCTGACTTACATTGGCCAGAGTTGCAAGCATCAGAAAGTATACATAGCACAGACAAAACTTTGTTGATAGCTTTGATGAAACCCTTCATATAATCTTTGCAACAGAAGGTGAATGGACTGTTATTCTGAGGGCAGATTGGATGTTCATTACTTTAATATGGAAACTGGTACATGGTACTGCAAAAAGTTGAAAATGTAATAAAAAGGTAGATAAGGATTGTGAAGGATTGTGAAAAATGAATTAACACCAAAAGAGGAAAAAGGAAAGTAGGCCTATAGGACAAGAAGGTGAGGTCAGAAAAAGAAGTCATGTGCTGAGGAATAGCCAGACGGTGCTTTTCAGGAGAAACTTATGCTAGCAATGAGGCAGAACTGAAGTGGAGGACCCAGTTCATCCCATCATCTGTGCATTTAAGCAATATTCACTTATCTTAAGGGAGAAACTAAAAGAGCTATGACTAGAAGAGTTATATGGCAAGATTCTTGGGTTTGGTCACTTTAGAAAAAGAGAAATAAAGAAACCAAGAGAAGCCATTCACTTACATTTTAGTCAAGACAATGTACATGGATATATGAAAACATGTTTTGTTAACCTCAAGGTGGGGAATGTTATAAGATGTGGTTGATGCCAAAAAATTTTGGTGCTTGATTGATGAGCAATGTCTAAAAGAGATTCCTCAACAAATTTACATATTTATAAACATTTATACTTGAATTTAATTTAATTTAATTTAAGAGTTCTCCTTAATCTGCCATCTGAGCTGTGCTTACTTTGTATTATGAAAAAATAAAAGTAATTTTAGTGATAAAAGTAGCTTACATAAATTAGCTTTTAGTCCAAACGGGAGAAGTAGATGAGCATGATCAGAAAAACATGAGGAGTAGACTGAACCATAATTGTTTATTTAAAGATAAACTAATATAGGTAATGCCCACACAATGAAAATGATGTAGCTGAAACAGAAAACAGCTAGTTAAGATATTCAAGTGCATTGCTCTCACATATGCTGCAGTGACTGAGGCAAGAAAAATTAAAAAACATTTGTCAGTAGGAAGATTAAAAAAATTACATTTGTGCTCAATTTAAGTAATGAAGTATGGTTAAAGCACATGTCTACAATGATGTCCAATTAGTATAAGGGCTAAAGTAAGTAACTAAAAATAAAGACTGAGAAACTGAGGTTGGTACTTGTGAAGACCCTATTCTTGAGGCAGGAAAACAATATGCACAAAAATAAGATTGGCTACAGATGATTTAAAGGAGGATATTTGATTTTGTTTTCAAATAACACAAACATATGTATCTGTGGTAGTTTTTAGTGGCCAGGTTTTTTCTTGTTAGCAGGGGGGCCTATGGGGAGGCTTCTTTGAAAAACTGTTGGAAGTTTCTCCATTTCCAGCAGAGCTAATGTCAGTCAGCTCCAGGCTGGACCTGCTGCTGGCCAAGGCCAGGCCAATGAGGAGTTATGGAAACGCCTCTGTGATAACATATTTAAGAAGGAGAAAAAAAAAGTGCGGGCAGACAAACATGGGCGCTTAGAGAAGAGCAGAGTGAGAAGTTGTGATTAACACCAAGGTCAGTGGAAGAGGGGGAGAGGAGATGCCTTAAGCACCGGAATGGGGCCCCTGCAATCCGTGGCGCAGACCATGGTGAAGCGGGTTGTCTCCCCCGCAGCCCATGGGAGACCACAGGGAGCAGATTCATCTGCAGCCCATGGAGGACTGGAGGACCTCATGCTGGAGCGGATGGATGCTGGAAGGAGGCTGTGACTTCGTGGAGAACCTATGTTGGAGCAGCTATACCTGAAGGACTGCAACCTGTGGAAAGGTGACCTACGTGGCAACAGCACTGGAGGAGCTGCTGCCCGTGGGATGGAACCACAAAAGCAGTTTCATGATAGACTGTCTTTTGTGGAGGAGACCCCACGGGAAGCAGGGGTAGGACTCTCCCTCCCTGAACAGCGGCAGAAACAACAACTGACTTTAATCCCCCCACTCCTGTTTTCCCCAGGCCGCTGGGGGAAGAAGAGAGATCCCTGAAACAGGGAGGGGTGGGGGAGAAGAGGTGGCTGTAAGATCTGTCGGGCTTCTCACTCTTAAGCTCTGATTTTGAAAATAGTAATAAATCCTTAGCATTTTAAGTTGAAGCCTGTTTTGCCTGTAAAATAACTAATGAGGAGTTTTTTTCATGGTCCTTATCACAAACTTGTGAAACCTTTTCAGTCTTTCCTCTGTCTGTTAGCAGGGAAGGGAGTGGGAGAGTGTGGCTGTGTGTGAGTCCTTGGCATTTAGCCAGGGTCAAACCACCACAGTATCACACTTGACGACATAAGCTAAGCATTGGTATGCTCCCACAGAGAAGGAAGCTTCAGGAATAATGCGTGGATATAAAATGATTCTTTCTTTATATATGTTGAAGTGCACCACACACTGGTTACAGCTGCCAAAAGGAAGCTGGAGTACCCCCTTTCCTAAGAATACAGATTATATTTTTCTGTATAACTTACAATTTGTTATATAGATTTCCAGATATTTCCAGATATAAATTTCAGTGCACTTTGCTGATTGCAGCTGCCAACTGAAATATTTGTCAAATTTTAATAGAGTATGGGCCAGATCTAGTCAATCAATGTATTGATTTGATTTTTTAAAATCTGCTCCTAGGCAAAATGTAGACTGTATTAACCAGAGCAGAAGTTCAAGGAGGCATGTAGGCTTTTTAACCATAACAGCAAACATATATTTCCAGGCCTTCTCCCAGCCAGATAGGGAGATTTCCCAGATAGAATTTGTTTACAAATATCAGGGTAATGATTCAGAAAAATGTGATAGGAAAAAAAAGAGACACACTACCTCTGTTTGAGACCTGAAAAATGTGAGAGTAACTTACACACCAGATTTATCTGAGTTACCCCTGGCCTACCTGACAGCAATATCATTCAGAAGGGTATAATTCAGTGGGTGTGAGTTTAAATGGCTTGCAGTGAAGATTAGTTTCCTGGCATCAGTCAGAGACTGGATAAGGGTTCACATTTGAGACAAGAATCTATAATGAACCAAATGCATTAGTCTTTTTTGTGCCGCTGAGTAACACGTAAGTAGGAGGCTGTAAGTTCTATATGAAATGTATGATTCAATGTATTAAAAGCCTGATCTGTTTGAACATAGTCCTTTCAGGCAGAAGATAGTGTTTTTTCCTCATAGTAAGCTAATAATTGGAGAATAGTTTAGTTAAGAACTAACTCAGTTAATAGATGAAGACAGCCAGATCTCTAATGTTACATTGTCAAAACAAATGATTTCAACTTCTGCCTGCAGTAGTTCTTGTGTTTCAAGGGAAAACATAGGGCAAAGCAACAGTGTGAGCCATGCCAGAGGTCAATTGAATATGTCTTGTCAATCTACTAAGGGCTTGCATTTCAGTGCCTGGAAGAGTGCTGCACATAAAGAAAGCTGGAAAGGTATAAGAAACTTTGCTTGGGGCAGGATGTCTATCACTAACTGGCTTAGTTTTAGGAGAAGATGCTGGAGCAAGGCTATGAGAAGATTAAGGGTTGGGTTGTCAGTGAAAATGTGTTAGCCAAGCGTCCTGAACAGCATATTTGTTACTGCATTAGCTTCTTAATTCTTCTTTTTTTATTTTCCCTTGGAAGGGAAATTTTGTTTTAGTTTTATTATCAATATTATTCCTATGGAGAATCAGTCCCTAATGGAATTATATTTTCTGTGTGTTTCACTAATACTCTTAAATGTGTTATATTCCTTTACTGTACTTACAAGTTTGCGTTAATGATCATCTGTAAGAATGAATACTCTGCCATCTTTCCTCTTCTGTCAGCATGAGTGTGTAGAATCGCTAAGTCAGAATGGACCTACTACAAATTTCAGAGGTACAGGAGAGCTCACCTAAATCATATTCTTCTGTTTAAAATTATCTTACATCAACTGTCTTTGAACCACTACACAGATTACAATATACTGCTTTGGTGTCATTTTGTTTAATTCTGTAAGTCTAATTTTGTGACACATTGTATGAAATGCTCTACCAAACTGAAGTTACACTTGGCTCATTTAGCTCCCTTTTGTTAACTGAAAATGTAACCTTATTCAAAGTAATTCAAATCTATTTTCCCTTTTTATACTTCAAACATTTGCCCTGGCTATTATTCTTTACTTAGATTTTAACCTTTGAATGCTCACAGATCTTATTTTCTAATATTTGTTTCAATAGGCAGACGGGAAGACAGCAGGCATATTAGCAAGATAATTTCTCTATCCTATTTATTTTTCCTATTTGCTCTCCACCTGATACTCTTTTTCTCTCATAGTGACTAATGATTTTTTTTCTCTGTAATGAATTCTGCCTGGAGACATAGAGGCCAAACCTCAGAGCAGACTTTAGACAGTTTCATAGAATTCAGCAAAAAAACTGTTGACAAGAACTCCATTGTGTGAAATCCTGGGATAGAGAGCCTTGAAAGACTGTACTAAAAACCAGCCTGATTTCTGATTGGGTCATTGGCATCTCTTTAATTTGATCATCAAACCAGCCCAAAGGAGTATGTCCACCCTCATGGAGGGACAGCCTAAGATATGCGATGTGGTGGAGGAGGAATGACAGTATGTCCCAGAGACTCAATTTTGCTGTCAGTCCACCAAAGCGTGCATCTTAGCATAATCCTTTCCAAAAGAATATGGTATGTAAACCACAGTCTTTTCTATAATTAGTATGCAAATAAAATTTTCAAATTAACCTTGTCTAATTGAGCATTGTGCTGAATAGCACAGTAAATCCGGTCTTGTTTTCGTACTTGTGTTCACCTCAAGGTTTCTCTTCTAGCTTTGTCCCTGAGTCTAGAACATACTGTGTTATGGGACTGTTTAGAAAATGATGGAGACAAGGCAAGAACTGCATTGCTTCCTTCTGTTTTAAGTATTCAACATTTCTAAAAAGTTTTTTTAGGTTTCTAAAAGTTGATAGGTATGTGATTGTCCTTCAAAGTCCTTGAGAAACTACTGAGAACAGAGAGGTTAACAGTTTCAATTCTGTTTTAATGAGATACTGCCGTCTTGAGAAGCTGTAGAGATAAGGAAAGAAATAACTACAAAATAAATGAGGAAAAGCAGAGATGTAACAGAGAATTAGGAGATACAAGAGTCTTTATAAATGAAAGGTTTGAGGAATATGCTGTGGGAAATAAAATAAGGAACAGACAAAGGGAAGAACCTCATCTTTATATTGTACATTTCTATTTTGGTAAATCCGTGATGGTCCTGAAAAAACTGCATTGAGATCACTGTCTGGTTCTGAGATCAGATTATGGTAATGCAAAGTGGATTGCTGTTCAAGACTGGGCAAATGGTCTAAAAATATGCTGAGCTGCTGCTGCACGACTTTTCGAAGTGAAAGTCAGATGAGAGGTAGAAAGGAGACTGTGCAACATTTGGTTCTCCCAGGGTTACTGAAAGCAGCTTTCACAAGACTTTGTCACGGCACTTTCAGATGAACTTAGTGCTCATGTTTGCAAACCAGATAATTGAAGAATGCTGTGGTCTTTTAATTTGTTTTCCAGCTGTTTAAGATAAATAACGAACCGCATTAAAAAATATTAATTTTGATTTTTGGAAATGTTTGGGTCTGTCTGCCTAAGACTACACCTTTTAAAAGTTGTGATCTTATTCTGAGATTGACACTACTTGTGACTCAGCCCGAGATCTGCTTTTGAGGAAACTATTACTGCAAAACTTTTGAACATATCATTTGAAAGTGGTACAATTCTATAGTAAGCTTAGAAGAAAAATCAGAAAAAAAGAGGTATTAAAAAACCAGAAATTCCTTGACATAGAGTAAAATGTTACAATGCCTTCTATGTTCCTCAGAGAGCAAGTATAATCATTATATAATGTAAAATATTTACACCAGTTCTTGGCATAGAAAACTGTTGTCCTACGTAATTATTTATATTGATAAGTAAAATAATTTCAACAGAATTATATAATTTTAGATTGTTAATGCAAAATGTATTTTTTTACTGTAGGTGAAAAACTGTTCATCGTTTTACCTTTCATTCTGCTTGCTCTAAGGAGATTGTGTTTTCTCAAAAATGAGGTTCTCCCTTTTAAGTGCTTTGGTTTAATACAGGTTATTTTCTTTATATAAGGAAAGTTTCAAATAAAATAATTTTGTTATTAGCAAGTAACAAAAATAAACTAATTTGCTAATGAGAGTAGATATACAGCCCTTGAGGATGGAGAGCTTCACTCTCCACATGAAATTGTGTTGAATATATCCAGCAGTTGGTGCAAATTTTCCTGTTCCAGAGGCAAAATATTTGTTTTTATGACTGCTATCAAATCTGGTAGAGATGATTTAATGGAACCAAACTGAGAGTAAAGGGGAACCTGCTTAATTGCCTTTTTGTATTGATTGCAGCATAGTAGCAAGAGGTCCTCCATCACACATTGTTTTGTCTCTCTAGGCAAGTGCAGCTGTGAACAGGGCTCCCAGATCCAACTGGAACTAAAATGTGAATGGGAGACTAAGGTAAGAGTTGTTTTGTCCTGGCTTATCTTTCTGATCTGTAGTTTCTGCTGCCTGACTCCCCATTGCTCAGGGAATGCTGACTCTGTGATGCTGCCAGCCTTCCTAGAAACTTTAAAAGCTTCTCTCTAGTTGTTGCAGCTGGGCTGTGTGGTGCTACACTAAAATGACTTCAAGTCTGCCAAAAAAGTGACTATTTGTAATCTGATTTTTTGATCAGATTACTGATTTATCAGATTTCCATTCACTTTCAGATTCGTAATCTGATTTTTATGAGAGTAATGGCCTTCAAATTTTAAGTTTGACATTGATGGTATTTGTTGTCTAGTACAAGTTGTACTAAATTGGAAACAGATTAGTTTGGTAGGAAGTTACCTTAAATAAAATATCATAGTGTTTTTTTACAAAAAGCATAAATAATGTTAACTTGTGAACTATCACCTTGGAAAGAGGCAATATAAGGTACTTTCACAATGAAAAAAACCCCCAGCTATTGTAGGAGTTTCAGGAGAAGAAATAGATTTAAACGTGCTATAACAAAAAAAATTAAGGTAGAGTAAAAATGAAAGAGTTGACAGAAATATGTAGTTAAAGCTGGAAGAAATTAGTTTAGCAAATAGCAAATTTACTGAAAATAAACAACTGAAATCCAGAAATACAGGGACACTTTCATCTGTTAAATAGTCGGAGAGATATGTGAACTACTAATTTCAAAATCAGTCTAAGATGCAAAAATGTAAAAAAGATGTTAAGAAATAACACACATAGTAAGTTTTAGTTTTAACATTAATATATACAGGAGTCTTGGGAGATTCAAAATAAGTCTGGATTTTGGGGCTTTTGTTGGTTTATTTTTTTGTGAAAAAAATGAAACATCATTTTTCAGGTCAACCGGGAAAAGATTTTTCTTCTCAGTTTTAAGTTGAACAATTAACCTGAAAGTCCATTATTTATGTCACTCTTGTTGCTTTCAGAAGGACTTTTCTATCATGAAAGCATATTCTGATGTTCCTTTTTCTGCTCCATCTTCCTTTATCTTTGTGAATCCCTTCCACTGAATTCCACTTTGCAATCTTTTATCAATCTCTTCCATTGATCACGGTCTTCCATCTGGTGATCTGTTGCTTAGTTACATTCCCCTAAAATAAAAATGAAAAGACCCTGGCTTGCTCACATTTATAAAATTAAATTCTAAAGGAAATGAAAAGTGCCATAAATTTTCATATATTTATGTCCAAAGTCCTTCTATACAAGAATTAAGACACTTCAAATCTTTTTCTCTGTGTTTTTGTTTCCATTCACTAAACAAATTTGCCATTTAATACAGATTTGTAGAAACACAGAATTTTTTAATTCTTAAAAAATAGGGAAATAAATAATTTTCACATAATATAGAAGCACTTTGCTATAGTTCAGTTGTTTGTTTTTTTAATCAGTTTATTCTGCATGAAAATTTAATACTTTTGATGCAATGTATTAAGAAACTATGCTTTGATGATTAAATGTGTCTCCATATCTGGCACAGATGATAACAAATCACTGAAGATCCCTTCTGCCATTGTTCCCAAAGGAAAACAAAATGACACTTCAAATAGGCTATTTTATCCTCACAGTGAAAAATTAAAAATAAGAAAAATATTTTGCAATTCTAGTACTTGAGAGAGGTTTTTGCCTTTTAATCTGCTAGAACTGTTCCTTGCAGATTAGTTTTGTAGATGATACTGATCTTGTAGCAATGCTTTTCTTTAGAGATAATTTCTGTCATCAATGATGGCTTCTCAATGTCTTTCTGAGTTGGTAATCCATTGCCTCAGAGGCCACTCTTGCTTTCCACAAGACATTTCCAAGACAGCAGTTGGAACTGTATTTATACCTCACAGGAAATTTATTTGCCTCTCAGCAATATTGACCAGTGGGTAGATCAACTGAACTATGTGTGCATTGTGGGAGAAGTAAGTAAGGAAAATGCACTTGAAGGTAATCTCATATCTAGCTTTGCAATGTTTTATTAGTTTAAATACAGTATCACTCAAGTTAATCTATTTACCCAGAAAGAGGGAAATACATTTTTTACATTAGCAAAGCAAGTGGTAATCAAGAATTCAGTTCAGGAACTCCTGGTGGAAGTAAAAGTGATCCTTAAACTTCGAAATTCTGTCCCTGCTCTGCCTCAAAATTGCAGAGCAAAAAATTTTGGGTGGCTCAGTATGGTTAATACAAGTGTACAAAAAACTTCACAAAGGTTTGCCTTTAATTTGATGACTTCAGATATGAACAATCATTAGAGATCTACAATGAATGTGCAGGAAAAACTGTACTAGGCTTATGCAGACTAAGTATACAGCATTTTGCAGTCATTCTCCTTTTTTAAAACAATGTGCATGACAGTGGTGCAACGAAAATCTTAATCCAGCTTTTCTCCCTGACATTATTTTCATGCCTTACCTTTGGAAGTGTGTTGTGGGATACTCACCATCATTTCTATCTCTTCTGAATCTTCCTATTGTCATTATTGGTGTTTTTGATAAACCTTGCTGGATGTACAGAAACCGGTACAGCAGACTTTCCAAAGAAAAATATTTCAACATTCAGATCTGAATACCGAGTGTGCTTTTTGATCAGATCAAAATACCTGATCAGGAGTTGGTCTAAACTGTACCAAACAGCTCCCATCACCTTCTTGTTAAGCACCTTTCATATTGGAAAAAAAAGTTCTCTGATATATTTTTATTTCCTGAGAGAAATGAGCTTTACTCTTTGTTTTAAAATATTTATCCTAATTAAGAACAGTTGCACTGACAGCCAGCAGTAGCATCTTTGTAAGCAACTTGAGATCACAATCACTACTGGAACTCACAGACATTTCTTTAGTTCAGCAGAGTCTCTTTGAGGAGCCTAGTGATGCTGAATTTGACTAATTGTGAAGATATATTCAGGTGATTCCAGACAGCTGTATGCTCTCACACATTAACTAATTGACTACAAAATTATTATTCATTGTTATTTAAATAAAAGCTTTTTCAGATTGCCAGGAGAAGACATCAATCAATGTATGGAACTGAAATATTTCTTTGGCCTTCTTGCCATTAGACTTCAAAGGATTTTCTAGAAAAAACTTCAAAGTGTCTATAACACTTCACATTCAAAAAAGCAGTATGGTTTTGAATACAAGATTCTTTAGTAAAGCTCTCAACTTACAAATTAATACAATACTTTCCTATGAATTTGTTTCTTGAATGTTTTTTCCCTGTGAGGGAGGCTAGGTTACATGATTAAAACTCTTCTGCTCACCCCCAGAAAGAATGCAGAGAGACAAGGTGGGAGAACAATCAATACCCTTCTGCAGCTTGTCCCAGACACATGAAGGAGTCATAAGCCTTTCAAAGGCCCATCTGCATCACCTCAGGGTAGCAGAGAGGAAAAAGGACAGACAGGAACACAAATTAGGGATTCAGAGAAGAGAACTTGTTGCCTGGGCTGCTCCCACACCTGTCCCAGGAGATCCTCAGCTCCATGATCCAAGTGGGAAACCATCAAGATGAGTCAACCTCATCTTGAAAGAGTGAACTTCTGGATGACCTTTCATTCTGAGGTGGCAGGTCACTGCCCAGGGGCATAGGGCACAGTACAGGATATAGGGGATTTCATAGGACTTCTTACAGGATGTTTAGGGAAGAAAACAGAGACAGGTCTGGATCTTAATGCTTTAGGGAGGACCAGGTTTGGAAAAACAGCAGGATAAGGAGGTAAAAACAGCTGGATGCTGCAAGGCAGTCAGTACCCTTGGTCAGCCTTGACCTGCACCTGATCAGGGCAGCTTGTCCTGTCCTCTTACTATACGCTGTTGCAAACGCTCTTCCTGTCCGTGGGGCTCTTTCGCATGTGCATGCTTGTGCATGTGTTTGACTGGGGCTCTAAATACAGCCTCTGTAAAGGAAGATAACGCAGGTACCCCCAAAACACCAAACAGTAGAAGGACTTGAGAAAAATTTATTTTTTGAAGGTGAGAACACTGGTTTAATGGCATTTATGCTGGGCATGAAAGAATGCAAAACTTTTTCCTCTCCAAGCCTTCTTAAAGCTTTCCTTGCCCTGCCTCATGGGGGCTCCAAGGCCGTCTATGAAACAGTTATGTTTTCAGGGAGTTGACTGCTCTGCAAGGCTGAAGAGGGAAAGAAATCCAAGCTTAACTCTCCCACCTATCAAAGGTCTATCAAAGGTCTCTTGAACAAAAAGAAAAATCCTTAAATCAGCTTATCTATTGCACAAGGTCCACTTAATCTCCCTATGGACTATATCTCTATCTAGATTACCAAGGTAGGCAGAAAAAACCCCCATACTTCAGCATAGATTAGATCAGAATTCCATTCAATAATAATAGTGAAATGTGTGGAAAAGCATGTTCTCAAATGGCTTGGCTATTTGGAAGCTATGATAAATTTGGTTTACAAAGGAAAAAGACTTCACAAGTGAGGAAGTCATCCTTGCTGGCACTAGTGCTTAAAGAAAACAATGCATTTTGTCCACTGAATTGATTACAGGAAATAAATTTTGTTCCAATATATATTCTAGGAACCAAACACAGAAATATAAAGAGATTTGCACCATATTAATGAAAGTATGGTCAATAAAACTGTGTGTTATGAGCACTATTCTAAACTTTATTATGGTGCAGAAAATGGTAAGTATTATTAGAGTTTAAGCTACTACTCTTGATGGTGTCTGACATGCAATATTTCCAGCAAATGGAAAAACATTATATAATAGATATCTTGTCTGTCTGCAGAAGAGCATGTATTTTGATATCTGCTTTCCATAAATCATGTATGTTCATGACAGTTGATCTGTAATTTTGAGTTTTTACAAAAAAGAACAAATTTGATGTTCATGATAGGATTTATTCTCAGCAAAAATTACAATTCTGTACAATCTTGCACAAAAAGCATGCACCTGAAAAGCACAAGAGCACACCAACCTGATTGATTTCTACATATTTAGCCCTATTAGATACACAGTAAATATGTTTATAAGAAAATGACTGACTCTTGGGGGAAGAGAGGCCTTGCAGATGGATCTAGATAAATTGGAGCATTTGACAATTATTAATGTGATGTAATTTAACAAGTCCAAATGTCAGATTCTGCAGCTGGGATTGAGCAATGCAAGGCAGAAATATAAAATGGGAGAGGAGTGTGTGGAGAGCAGGCCTGTAGAGAGGGATCTGAGGGTGCTGGCTGACAGCAGGATCAACACAAGTCAGCAGTGAGTGCCTGGGCAGCCAAGAGCACAAACCCCATCCTGTGGTTCACCAAACACAGCATCACCAGCCAGACAAAAGGGGTGATCATCCCGCTCTATTTAGCACTGGGGCAGTCTGACCTGGAGTAGTGTGTGCAGTTCTGGGCCCCACAATTTCAGAAGGATGTGAAGGTGTGTGAATGCATCCAGAGAAGGGCAACAAAGCTGGGAATGTCCTGTGAGGAGTGGTCAAGGACTTTGGGCTTGTCTAGTTTGGAGAAAAGGAGGCTGAGGGATGAACTCAGGTCTGTACACCGTTCTGAGGAAGGGAAAGGGAGAGGTAAGGGGCTGCTTTCTTCTCCCTAGGATCATGTAAGAGAACACATGGGAATGATCCAAAGCTGCACCAGGGGATGATCACACTGGACATTGGGAAGCATTTCTTTACTGAGAGCATGGTCAAACACTGGAACAGGCTTCCTAAAGAGATGATCAATGCTCCAAGCCTATAACTGTTTAAGAGGCTTTTGGACAATGCCCTTGATAAAACGCTTTAATTTTGGCCAGGCCTGAAGTGGTTGGGAAGCTGGACTACATGACCACTGTAGATCCCCTCCAATCTGAATTATTCTATTCTATTCTATTCTATTCTATTCCAGATATATTACAAATTAGCACAGTGATATGAACAGAACATCTCAAAATTCAATAAAACAAATAATTTCCCATTTGGGGATACTAAATAACCATTGCTGTATTCATTGTGATAAATATACTAAACACCACTCTAATGTATGGCTTGAATGGATTTCTTAAAGCTCTACATCAACCATTTTTCTGAGATCTGTGCAGAAATATTTTGCAAAATGCAGTGTCAAAGTGGTTCACAAAGTGAGATTCAGTGTTCATAACAATTTCATCTGACCTTAAAAATGTCAAACAATTCTGTGAATAGCTTTATTTTGATAGTAGTAGACAGTGGTCATACATTCTCTACAATTTTGTAAGTCTGTCTTTAAAAGTATGCAAGATGCTCTTAAATGAATAACCTGCTTCATTTACTTCCCAAACAGAAAAACTATAACAAAAGCTTTAACACTTGTACACCTAAAGAGCAATATATTAATTTAAAATGTTTTTTTTTTTAAAACATTGGAAGAGTTCCAAAAGGTTAGTTTTGATATCCATATTTGGAGAGCACTAATATTGTGTCACACAATAATTAATGTATATATGTAAGACCTTAGATATATGTGGTTTTAGGTATTAAGTATGTTAGACTCTATCGCATTCATGTTCTTATACCACTGCTAGGTTATCTGAACAGCTTGAAGATTTTTGAAGTAGTGAGGTGACTTAACACCTGTAACTTAGCAATGGCCTGAGTGTCTCATTCGATCTTGTACTATTCAGACTTTTGTTGAAGGTACTAACTGCTGTCATAATATCAACATAGTATATTATTTTTTGCTGATTATCTTTGAGGCCATAAACAAGTGAATGGCAATTCTAGTTAAGACTACCTTTATATGCTTGAGATTCTCTCAATTTATCAAGCTAGTCAAAATCCAGTATGAGTCTTTTCTTGTGCATGAGAACCATTCTGCTGCTTCTGATACAACTTTTTTCTGTACAATTTAGCTCTGCTACTGGCACTTCATTATTTTTCTTAATCTGAGAATACATAAAGCTTCTATCTAAATATCTGATGAACAATGAACTACAAATAATTTTAGGAGATGTTTAGCTACTGGCTCAGTGGACATCTTAATAAAAAATAGTAGTAAATCATTAACCTGTATGTACAAAATTGTTGTGTGTTTAAGTCAGTGTTTTGTCAGATCATTTCTAGAACTAGTTCACAAAATCTACAAACTCATTATTAATAAATGTATTTCTACAATCTTTACAGTAAGGCTATTTATTCAAATCATGTAAATGCTTGGTCTGCTACCCTCTGTGCATATCTGAAATAAACTATGATTATAGATTGAAAAGAATAATTTTTCTCTAGGTTGTTTCAGTTTTAAATATACATACACAGATTAAAACTCAGGCCCTCACAGACTGACACGGACAAATTATTCCTAATCTCAAAATAGCATGAATACAGACAGAAAAAATTCTGTGTTTCTTCCTATGTATTATGCAAAAGACTTCTATAAGGATAATAATAATAATAATAATAATACATATGTAATACATATTTGACATAGTTGATATATATTGAACTTAATGGATTTCTTTTACATGTCTTAGATGTCAGAATCACTGCTTAGTTAGACTAGATGTGGAAGACTGAAGGAAAGCAAGGAGGTGTTTCTATTAAAATAGCTGTCATATACAATTCATAGCTGCTGGTTAAGTATATACTGCTTTAATGCAGTGTAATACATATATACTCTTATTAACTTTTAATGAGATGACCCAAAACAATCTAGTTGTGGCAGCTCAGACATTACAAAAAGCTGATTCATTCTGTCGAGAATAAGAGACAGCAGACAGACCCAGGCAGACAGATGAGAGAGAGAAAGAAAAAGGGATGTGATGTAAGATCAGCAGCTTAAGGTTTTTGTAGGAAGCATTAAAAGGGAGTAGCTTTACCATGAGACAAGATGTTTGTGCTGAGCTTTTACCAAGTGAAAACGCACATAGAGGATGTGTAAGGGTTGTTGGAGACTGGTGTAAGGCACTGGATTATATTATCAGGTCAGAACCAGCTCAGGGGAATGTGTATGGAGGGGGGGAAGGGATGGGTCAAACCTCACGGAGATGAGGTAAGGTCATACCCCACATGCCAGCCCCTGTAAGCCCCATGAGGCGGCCTCATGGCAGCTGCCAGTCAAAGGCAGCCCGAGAACACTCCAACACACTACACCTTCTGGAGCCCCTAACTCAGCCCTGGATTGTTTGGACAGTGGGACCACTGCCCCTCACCCTGCTCAGGAGCCCCAGAATGGCCAGTAGGCCAGAGGTCCTACCTGGGGTGGTGTTGTCACATGGACCAGAGCAGATAAATTCAAAGGCATTTGCTTGTTGTGATTGTGGCTCTGCCATCTTGACTTGTGAGAGCTGGTCTTCCACAGGGTTCCAATAGTAGCTATATAATAATCTGTATCTCCCTCTTTGTCCTTCTTCTTGCTTCCTCCTCCCTCTTCTCTTTCTTTGCTCCTTTCTTGATGTTTTGGGCAGCTTAAAGCTGGAGGGATTGAATTTTGCTGAGTGGTGTGGATTGGCATGTACTGGGTTGGTGCTTTGGTGGAATGCTTTGTCTTGATTGTATGATACCTCTTTGAAATTTTGCCAAGTTCTCTTATTTTCTCATCTAAATAATCAATTAAAGTACCTCTTGAGGAAAAGTTTGTGGCTTCTTCTTTTTACGCCATCTCAAGGTATTAAACTCCTGGCTGAGCTTGAGGCTCCAGGGCTGGGGTGTTGTTACAACTGGAATCACTGTCTGAGAAAAATGGGAAGTTAGCCAGCCAGATGATGATGGTTGATGTGAGATGCTAAAGAAACAGGTCTTTTTAGTCTACTGAATGGAAAATTAAAGGAACTATGTAAATACACACACACACACACACACACACACACACACACACATATATAGTGAGAAAGCTATAGAAAAGCTCACTGCCTTGATGCTGAAAACATACTCAGACTACAGATGAGGTGTGTTTTTAATTGTGAGAAGAATTAATAACTTATATTTGATTATAGACTCCATCAAAGATTGAAATGCAGTCAAATGTTTATCTATATAGAGGTAAACATACTCTTTCCACCTGGCACCTAGAACCTGTACAGTAGGTGGCTAATTCATTAGAGAGACATAGAACAGTAGGACATGTAGTTACAAACTGAGTTGGATATAATGTAGACTAACCTGCACTACTAAGATCCATTCTTAGTTTTGGTATATGGCCATGTTAGTGCAGCTATAGAGCTTGAGGCTGAAAACTGGCTGGTACTTAATACCTTATGAAAATGACAAAATAAATATCCAACTTCCCATATACACCTCTCCTTGAAGAAATGCTGTAATGAAGAGATATCATCAACGATCACCTAGAATAAGTGGGCGAAGTTCCTTAACTTGTGCTATTTGGTAGATAAGCCCACATTAACATGCATCCCTCTGGTTGCTAAAATCTATCACTCTATGTGAAAACAAATGAAAAATGAGAGGGATCAAATAATGAGGAATGAATGAAATGTTATTATTTGAATGGCTACATCTTCTGTTTCTTGTAGTATTTAAAATTATTTCCAGCAGCAGAATAATCATCATGCCTTGCCTGAGCTAGTTGTTTGTTTCAGTCTTGCCGTATTGTGATTTGTGACTGCATGGAAATAAGCAAAAGTTATTGTCACAGTCTGGCAATGTGTGACAAAATGAAATGCCATAAATTATTTATCCCTTATTCATTATTCTTAGATCTATCACATTTATGAACATCGCTCTCTATAAATTTTAATTCATTTATTAATTTAAATGTATCCCTCCAGAATTTTTTTAGGAGTGAAAGAATGAAGATTATGTAAAGCTGAAGTAGCTCTCTCTGGAGAAGTTGGGCAAATGGGCAGAAAGTATTATAATGAAATTTAGCTGCATTAAGTATAATTCTTAATGGAATCTACTGAGCTTTGTAAATACAATTCATATTTCTATTTTCTGCATTATTCCATCTTTGATGCTATTAAATCAATCCTTATTTACCCTTCTTGGAACAGTGACTGCTACACTTATTTTAAGGTAGTTTAAACAAAATTTTATTTTAATGATACTATGTAGTATGCTGCTGCACAGAACAAATGATTATTCAAGAATCATGACACTATGTTGTACTCTAGTTGCTGGAAAGCATTTTGGAGTTAAGCATTATTTACACAGATTTCCACTTTTGTGGGCATTCTGAGATCTGAAGAGACTTAAGGAAGACTGATTCAAGCACCAGTTGTGTTGTTTTGAGAATTCTTTCCTTCACTTAGCACCATAGCGTCTGTGAGAAACCAGATTCGTATCTCACTAGATTGTTTTTTTATTGTGTCAGACCAACCATCTTTTCTTTGTGTGTGTGTATGGAGGGGCGAAGGGATGGGTTGAACCTTATGGAGGTGAGGTTACGTGGTACCCCACATGCCAGCCCCTGCGAGCCTCATGAGGCAGCCCCGTGGCAGCTGCCAGTCAAAAAAGTCCAGGAACACTTCAACACACACCACTGGCTGGAGCCCCTAACCCAGCCTTGGTTTGGTTGGAACAGTGAGAACACTGCCCCTCATCCTGCCCTGGAGCCCCAGAATAGCCAGTGGGCCACAGGTCCCACCTGAGGGGAGGTGGCCACAAGGGCCAGAGCAGAAAAATTCAAAGGCATTTGCTCTCCATGTGGTCATGACCTTGCCACNCCATCTTTTCTTTGTGTGTGTGTATGGAGGGGCGAAGGGATGGGTTGAACCTTATGGAGGTGAGGTTACGTGGTACCCCACATGCCAGCCCCTGCGAGCCTCATGAGGCAGCCCCGTGGCAGCTGCCAGTCAAAAAAGTCCAGGAACACTTCAACACACACCACTGGCTGGAGCCCCTAACCCAGCCTTGGTTTGGTTGGAACAGTGAGAACACTGCCCCTCATCCTGCCCTGGAGCCCCAGAATAGCCAGTGGGCCACAGGTCCCACCTGAGGGGAGGTGGCCACAAGGGCCAGAGCAGAAAAATTCAAAGGCATTTGCTCTCCATGTGGTCATGACCTTGCCACCTGGACATGTGAGAGCTGGTTTTCCATAAGGTTCCAATGGTAGCTATATCTGTCTCTCTCTCTCTTTCTACTGTCTTCTTGCTCCCTCTCCTGTTTTTTTTCTCCTCTCTTGGTATGTTGGATAGCTTAAAGCTGGAAGGATTGGGTTTTGGTTAAGTGTGTGGATTGATATATGCTGGGCCAATACTTTAGTGGAATGTTTTGTTTAGAGCGAATGATACCCATNGTTTTGAGAATTCTTTCCTTCACTTAGCACCATAGCGTCTGTGAGAAACCAGATTCGTATCTCACTAGATTGTTTTTTTATTGTGTCAGACCAACCATCTTTTCTTTGTGTGTGTGTATGGAGGGGCGAAGGGATGGGTTGAACCTTATGGAGGTGAGGTTACGTGGTATCTGTCTCTCTCTCTCTTTCTACTGTCTTCTTGCTCCCTCTCCTGTTTTTTTTCTCCTCTCTTGGTATGTTGGATAGCTTAAAGCTGGAAGGATTGGGTTTTGGTTAAGTGTGTGGATTGATATATGCTGGGCCAATACTTTAGTGGAATGTTTTGTTTAGAGCGAATGATACCCATCTGAACTTTTGTCAAATTCTTTTATTTTCTCCCCTAAATTATCAGTAAAAGTACTTTTTGAGGAAAAGTCTGTGGCTTCTTCTCTTTATGCTGTCTAAAAGTATTAAAGAACTTTATACATATTCTTAAAGTAAAACTCCTTGCTGAACCTGTGAGCTGATAGCTCCGGTGTTGGGGTGTTACAGTCCCACATGGTAGAAAAACTGCAAATTTAAAGTTACGGACAACATCTAACTGTGCTCTGTAGGTGTCAGCCTGTTTTCTCATACTTTGCCTCCACCCACCATGAATATGTAACTAGGTCATGGAAAGTGGAACAACTTGAGAAGGAGAGCTTAACATCCACCCACAACTAGACATATTTTGACCACTTTGGTGACTTAGTCACTAATAAAGTTACTAATAAAGAAATTTATTTCTGAAAGTAAAAAATTCCTCTGTTACATTTTGTTAAGAATTAATTGCTTTCAAGTTTGAATCAGGACTTAAGGTGACTTATGGCATCTCTGCTAATATTAACAACTTAATGTTATGCCTGATTAATTAGCAGAGAATGCATAGCTAGTCAGTGGACCCAAGGAAAAACCCCCACGTTTAGTCCACCAGCATGGGGCATTCAGCTCAGGGAGCAAAGGAAAATTGTGCTGCTTTTTTAATGGTCAAGTAATTAATGAGTACTTTATTGTCAAGGACCCCAGGAGTTAGTTTTTCTTAATATGTCTTTGCACTGTGTCTGGTTGAGATGCAGTTAATTTTCTTAATAACACCCTATATGTATTTTGGATTTGAGGCTAAAACAGTGTTGATAACAAAGTAATATTTTGCCTATTGCTCAATAGCACTTGCACAGGCTAAAGTCTTCCTCTTCCGCCCACTATACCCATCTACCCTCCCAAGTAGGCTGAGGGTAGCCAAGAAGTTGGGAACCAGCACCACTGGGACAGTTGACTCAAATCAGTCAAAGGAATATTCCTACCATATAATGTCATGCTCAATGATAGAACTGTAGTGGGATGGAGGGAAGAAGAGAAATGAGGGAGTTTTTGGATGCCTGTCACACCACCTAAATACAGCATCTTTGACTAAAGTCATTCAAACTCTGCCTAAACCTAAATAAATAATATAAAAGAAGTTGGAAATGGAGAGAAATTGGAAGAAGTTTTTCCACCACACTGCTAGGACAATTGATGGGTTGAACCTTTCTTGTTCACCTCATGTAGGGATACCTGTATGGGTAAGCAGTAACCTATGTGTTTAACCCTGCTTTAGAGATTAGAGCTTGCTTTTGCTTCATAATATTTTAGTTGACCGCTTATGCTTTGCCTTATATTGTTTTAGATGTGTTTTTGCAGACAGACCCTATCATTGACTACCACAAACCTTTGTTCATTTGTCACAATTTGTATTAATAAAAGGTGTTATTTTGTACACTGAGTTATTCCTAATGAGGCGTTAACATTTGCTGGAGACAAATAGCATGTTGGGAATACTTGCTGAGGAGTCTCTCTCCTCTGTTGGTGCAGACCCCCCTGAAAGGGTTATTGAATTACCTCATCGAACTTGCAAAACTGTTCAGTGAAGGTTTTTTCACCCTGCCAGGACCCCAATATACTGTTCAAGCACTAAAATGTTTTGATTTTCTGGGGGCCCTGACAGAAAAATAAATTACTTAGAGGAGAGAAAATCTCCCCTCTTGAAAGGTTGGACGAAAACTCCCCTTTTCCCTCTCTTTTATGTGACAACAGGACACAGTTTCACTGGGAGAAGGACTGCACATGTGAGATCTGAATCACTCTGGATGCCCACAGTTTTAGTGACTGATTTTGGAAGGAGCCGTTGTTCTTTGTTTTCGTGACAGAAATAACTCTGCTTGAAAGAAGACTCTGGGTTCAGAGACAAAACCAGTCTGTGGACACAGATCCTTGACTTACATTGTTTAGAGGGGATCACCAAATACAGAGCATTCTGAAGCTCTAAGAGTTATAGTGAAAAGTGAGTATAGGATTAATTCTCATGTGTGTAAAAACTGGGAAAGAAGCTATTAACAACCTAAATAGTTCTTTTTCTTCTTAATTTTAAAACAGTAATCTCACTGAAGGATTGAGTTTTACCAGTAACATTTCAATTACTTTAATTCACAAACGTACTTTACAAGTTTCCCAAATGTATGAATCAGCAATTTTTCCTTCTTTTGTCTGTAGAAGCTTGAAAAAGCATACTTAACTCCTCAGTTTACTCAGCTGTTGCATAAAATACAATTATGTGTGTTTCAGAAAACGTCTTCCTTCTAAGAGTTTTCATCCTTTAAATGAAACTGAAAATAAATATAATTCAGATGCCAGCAATTTCCCTTGCATACTTCCCCAGTGTGAGACACTGTCAGGTGCTGTAGCAATATGTGATGCATGCCTGCTGTTGTTTTTCTGTAGGAACAAAAATCTTCTATAAATCATCCACTCGCACCATTTTTAAGGTTAATCTTTTTCTAACAGTTAGGAATAATCCCTAAATCTGGATCATATGGAAATAGGTGTTTTAACACTTATGTTCTACCTCTTTCTCTTTTCCCCCTCTTTTTCTTTTTTTTTCTTCTCTTTTCTGCATCACATTCAACTAGCAATTTTTTCCTCCTCGTGGCTTTCAGGCCCGTATGACCAGTCTCTCAGATAGAACACCTAGGTCTTCTGCACTGCTGAAATTCTCACATTTGGCTTCTTAATGTCTCTTATCCTGCAATAACATTTTTGATCCCGATATGGAAAATCAGCACCTTTTCCCCAACAGGAATAGGATGTAATTGGTGGTTTTAGTTAGATGCAGAGAGGGTGTGCAGGCCTTGCTCATTTGCAGGACAGAAATTGCACTATCAGTAATCAGACTTCCAGGGACTGGATTATTGACAGAGAGAAAAAGGATATTTTGCTGTCATATTTACACTAGAGTAAGAGTAACTGAGGATGTCTTTGGGGAACTCTAGGAGTGGTCTTCACTGAAGGAGAACTGAAACATTGGCTGTGGCAAGTGATCACTGTGTCATTAACCCTGAGTATTATTTTTACCCTATTTACCCCTGGCTTCAAAGGCACACCTCAGACTGAATGAAGACTATCTATGTCAATAAGTATTTCTCAGAAATGGTTCCTGACCTGTTATCTAGTGTTTATATTTCATTATGCAGTCTTTTTAATGTGTTTATCTAATGACTAAAGATAAAAACTGCAGTCATTCTGATCCTTGCTGCTTCATTGTTTTCTTTCCCACACAAGAAAAATAATTTTGGATAACTTATTTCAAATATTCTGGAAGTGCTTCTTGTATCAAAGTGTCAAAATGCAATTTCCATAATAATATTTGTATTTTGTGTGGAAATCCAGTCTGATGTCATCCTGTGAGACAGACAGGTTCATTTACTGCAGTGTTTGTTCCATCTCCATTATCTGCACAACCCCAGGCAAATAGTTTACAGTGTGGATGGTATCCGAGCCAAGCAAGGGCTGTCATGTCTGGTGATATTTGACAGTTTGCAGAGGTTGCTTAGGGAGCAGGGTCTTTTTCTTACAGCTAATAAGGCTAACATGTTTTCAGATTATCAGGTTCAAACTTTATAATAATTTCTTGTCAGTTTTGCTATACCACAATGGCAGACTTGAAAGTTGTTTGATGAGCATGAGCTAAACACATGCAGCACAGCCATTTCTGACACATGCAATTTCAAGTCATGCTGGCTTCTCAGACTGACATAGTCCAAAAAAGGCATCTATTTGGGGACTTCATATTTTGGCTTTCAGTTAGGTGTGAAATGGAAACTTCAATATGATGAAATATTGCTGTGTTGCATTGACATAGAGAACCAAAATGTCCTTGTGTCATTTCACCACATCTGTTAGCAGTCCTCTGTTTGCACTGAATTTCTGTGGAAACACATGGGAAAAATACATTGCTAACTCAGCATGGCATTTTTTTTTCTCCTGATAGGCCACTGCTAATGTTCCGAATATATCAAACCAGTGCTAAAACAGGTTTTCTTTACTTGCTCCCTACTTAATTATCAGTGACTCACAAATAGCCTTTAATTTTCACCGTGTAAATCATGGCAATCCCAGTGCTCCAAATGACCAATTAGTGACATGGCAACACTTTGGCTGTTTTGGTTTAGACCTGAGCTTAGCTTATACTTAGGCACATTAACATCCTCATAATCAGATTTCTTTCTAAACTTAGCCTGGATTCTGTAAAAGATCTCAGAAATTTCAGATGAAGAAATCATTTTGCTAGAATTGCAACTATGTCCTTAATCCTACTTGGCTTTTAACTGTCATATTTTCCGTTGTGCTGCTTCCTTATCTTTGCTTTCATTCGTGGAGTACTGGAGACCGAGTACTGTACTTTAGCTCAGATCATGCATCAGATTCCACCACTTTGGTGCACTCAGCCTTCCTGTGCAGTAAAAATCAGTAAGTGTAAGTATTTTCATTCCTCATGAGATGTCAGAGAAATGAAATAGGCTGAATGTAGCTGAATGTGACGAGAGAAGAAAGGGAGAGTTTCAGTGAAATGAAATGGTTTCTTCCCTTTCTTGTCTCACCAACAGTCATGTATATGGTGTACAGTTTCCTCCAGCCAGTGTGTCCGGAGCCAGATAAGCTGTGCAGCAATAATCTATAAATGACCCTTGTGTGGTTAAGGAGATGTTTCCATAAGGAATTGGTGAAATATGAGGCAAGAACACTGCCATAAGTGACAGTAACTCATGTGACAACATTCAAGAGGAGATGTGGTCTTGACACATGAGACTTGTGAAATGCCAAATCATTACACTTTCCAGCCTGACCAAGGACTAGTCAGCCTTTAGCTTGATCCTATTTCACTCATACTAAAAACACATTGTGTAACAGCTGTGGCTACTGCAGCCTCAGGACTGAAGCAGCTTTCATTGTTCTCTTTCTGCCAGCTTGTGAGGGCTAATGAACTGAATCTATTGCCCTCCTGCAAAGAAATTATATTCATTTCTATGCTTGCACACCATGTTCTATGGAAATCCAGACATAAACATGCACAAGAGTCTCTGTCTACAAAATTTTACCTTTGGGAATGTAAAGTCCTACATTTATGAAAGTCTAAGTAATCTTTAAATAATCCCCATTCACTAGAAAAGTAAATCAAGGAAGGCAGCAATAAAATGTGATTTGTATGTATTTCCAAATATATACAGTTATCATATCGTCTTCATAGCTATGAAGAACCACAAATCATAATATACTTTATGTCTGAAGCACAATAAACCAATAAACAGTTTTTATCTCAACATTTTTGTAAGACAAAAAGAGACAGAAGATTTGGGGACCTTTAAGTAACTGTTATTTTTTTCTAAAGGTTTGTTTAATAATGTTGTTTCCAAATGAAATTGTTCATTTAAATAAAGGCTTATCTTAAATTTTCGAAATAAATAAAACCTTTAAAGTTCTCTGATTTGCCAACTGGTTCGTTATGCAGCATGAAATTTTTCTTAGTTTGCCTCATAAGATTTAACATTTAGCTGCCAGACATAATTTTTTAATTCTGTAGAATTCTTGCTAAAAAAACCCGTTTAATTTTCCTGGGATTAAGGTTCCTGAAGGCAACTCACTGTCCCAGAGAACAAAGGATGATGAACTGTAGCCTTCCCCCTGTCCA
>WEIV01011815.1:395468-502107 GCA_013390005.1 Calyptomena viridis | reverse complement strand
ATGATCAATTTACATTAGTAAGTCAAATTAATAAGTGGGTGCATAAATACATTATTTGTAAAGCAGTTGTAGACTGTCTTGGTACTCCATTGTACCGTGGACTTTCTGATACAAATGGAGGTATGGGTTGTGTGTGATATTTACAGAACAAAACTCTGAAGAGTCAGAATTGTGTGAAATACTACAGTAACTTACTGCAGAACATAACCACTGAGTTTTCAGGAAAAGTATGATGTTACAATTCATAAAGTTGTGGCTTTAAAAATCCAATAGAGATCACCTGAAGACCATAACTGGATCAGATGGAGATGGGAAGAATCAGGACAGTGAAGCTTGGAGAAACTAGCACCAGGTTCAAGAGCATCTCTAATACATTGGTTGTGGTATGAAGTCAGTATAGCAGCAGAGCATCCTATGCACTCAGATCCCTTCCTTCCCCTTCCCCACCCATCCCTACTCCCAAATGGGCACTGTCCTTCTGCTTAGCAAGTGGATGCTCTCAAACAGTTCTGTCTTTTGGCTTGGGGCCTCCTTTGCATTTCAATATAAAGCAAAAAGCCTCTTTGCCATTATAGCTTTGTGCTATATATGGCAGCCTCCTGCTTTGAACTGTGTCAGCACAACTGTCCTAACGTTTCGCCCAGGTTTCATTGTTTCAGGCAAAGATGGCTTTTTTGTAACCACGGTGAAAGCGATGCTGGATGTATTTATAAGCCTTGGCTTTCTGTCGAAGGAGACAAACGTTGGACTTAAGTGTTACGAGAATTTCATGTTGAATATGATATGACAGCCCAGTAAGGGCTGTGCCTTTTGATTCATTTCCAGGTGCTGCAGAAAATGTGTGTTTAGTTATTTCATGTATTGCTAGCATGCCAAGTTGTGACCCTTTGAGTTAAAGCCTCGAGGTTCAGCAGCAGAGGCTGGTGAGAGTGTGGGACCATGTCCTCTGAATTTTTTTCTCTTCATTAGTCCTGCAGAGCCTGAGATGGTTGAACTTCAATTCATGCTTCTAGGAGGTCACTGACATTATAGTTTGTGAAATACTGCAATTTCTAAGTGATGATCTGTTATAGAAAAGCATATAAATAAACACCTGTTCCAGTTGAGTGGAAATGGGGAATAATGTTTGTGTATGGACAAGAGAGGGGGAGGGAGGGGTATTTTGTTTTCTGAGTCTATAATGTTCTATAGGTAACAGCGATGACATTGTCCCTAGAACAAGGGTTCTCAACCTGTGAGTAGCTCCTTTCCCCACCAAAGCCTGAGGCTGAGGCCATGGAGGACATGAGTGATTGTTCTCATGTGGAATTGATGTGTGCATTCATTTCTTCTAAAGGGGATACAGTCTCGACTGGGAGGAGTCACAGCCTAAAAGTGACATCTCTCAGCTCTAGGAAGAGAGTTCAGGTTTGTTACAAGTCACAGGATGAAGATAATCTCAGAGGGCAAAGGTGCAATAGGCCAGAGAGACTCTGTGTTTGGGGTAAATTACTGAGAGCAGACCTGGGGATCAGCCAGTGTTAGGTGGGTATTGTGATGTGATCTAACGTGTCTTTCAAGACCGTGAGCAGCTTCCTGAAGGGATTTCATATCAGGACAGGACTGATGAGCAAGAAAAGAAGGAAATGCCACCAGAGATTCAGTATTTTGATGGAATGCCACAAAGTGCAATACTGGGGAGCAGTTCAGTATCTTCTAGACCTTGTCGCCTGAAAGCAGGCCAGAAGAAAACACATGGCTTCACTTTTGAGGCACTTTGTCCCCATGGCAGAGAATCTGAGAGCCTTTCCACAGATACCCTAACTTCAGGGTGTATGTTACTGTTTAGGTAGAGGAGAGGGAGGGAAATTAAGCCCTTGAGGTGTTTGGAGAGCCATCTCTTCCATTGGAAAACAGGTTGAGAATCCCTGTTTTAGAGTATATAAAGATATATCTATACTGAGCCCTCATGGAGCTCTCTGCTGCCACAATGGGTCTTGTTTTGGCAGCTCACATCATATTAACACAGACATCTCCACAGCATACTCCAGTCTGCAGTATAGGCAAAATCCTAACGCAGAGTATTCATAAAATACATGTTGTATTTGAGTAAGTTGGAAAAAAATGCCATTATCCACTCAAGAGAGTCCTGAAGTGTAAAAAGAGTAGTGTGTGTGACTTTTAAACTCTCACGTGCAGGTCTTGGTTAATCACTGAGCTTTGCACCCTTGTAGAAAAGGTAATTTAATGTTTTCTCTTTCAGGCTCCTCCATTGCCATCCTCCTCATCTTGACATTTTTTCATGGACATTAAATGAAAACTTTTCTGATATTCAGGAAGTGACCCAGTTCTGCACCACTGATTTTTGTAGCTATCCCGTAAGGCTGCTGGCTGAAAGCTGTGTCTATGCAACCTTCCAAGTGCGGAGTGTCAACCAACTGGACAGGAGAGAGCACTGCCTCCTACTCCAGAACTCAAAACAAATAAAGCTCATCCAGCTGTACTTCAAAAAAATAATTCCATGTTTTGTATATATCTGACAAAACTGGCAACATTATACAGACTACTGACTTGAAGACCACCTCTTTTGTATTTCTCTGTTTCTGGGCTGATGAGTTGGTTTCATCCATTTTTCCCCCTCCAGAATTTCCCTTGGAAAAAGTACTAGCTTAGCTGGTCATTTCTTTGTAAGGTAGTTAGAAATTTTAAGTCTTTCTTTGGGCAACTTTTTTTTTTTTTTTTTTTTTTATGTGAAGAGTTAGGTGATATAAATTTTTTACTGCTTTTATGTTTTTCTGTCTTGTTTTGAAACCATGACGGTTACACTTTTGGTTCCTAAATAAAATTTAAAACAATTAACAGCCAAGTCACAAAGATAAATGGGTTGCACATAGACTAAGGAATAAACTTCAGATTTGTGATTTTTGTTTCTAATCTTGATGTAAATTTACACTATTTATAAATACATATTTATTGCTTGAAAATATTTGTGAATGGAATGCTGTTATTTTTTCCAGATTACCTGCCATTGAAATTTTAAGGAGTTCTGTAATTTCAAACACTACTCCTATTACATTTTCTATATGTAAATAAAACTGCTTAGCATTGTACAGAAACTTTTATTAAAATTGTTTAATGTTTAAAGTTTTTCTATTGTTTGAGTTTTAAAAAGATTTTATGTACAGTGCCCAGTTTTTGTTCTTTTTTGAATCTGATTATATATATTTTATATATACTCTTGTGCTTGTGTATATATATAATATATATAGAAACTCGAATATAAATATGTGTATAAAGATTTAGAGACTAAATTTTTCTCGTTTTAAGTTTTACATCTATGGTAGATTTGAGGTGTCTACTGTAAAGTATTGCTTACAAAAGTATGATTATTTTTAAAGAAATATATGGTATGTATCCTCAAGACATAGAATGACCTTCAGACTGGTTTATTGTTAAATTGCACTTTTTGCAATAACAGACCAATAAATAGTTGCTGCCAAAATGTAGTAGTAGAAAATAAGTAACAGCTAAATTTTAAAGCTCTTCAAGAAAATACCGGCTTTGACAGGAGGTTTGGCACTAGTTTTAGAGAAGAAAAGAAGAAGGTGAATTAAAGTTTTGGTGGGGATGTTCTCTAGAATTCAACCAAATTGCAACTTATATATTACAATATGTTCTATTAACGATTTTAAAAGTTAAGACTGAATCATCTTGGCGTCATTGTTGACCCCAAAAAAGGATGTTGTTTTGTGGTATTCTATTGTATTTTCACATATTTTGTAATACGAATTCACTGGTAAATTTTTGAAGCACTAGGTTTATTTAGGACAAGTTTATAATATATCATTGTAACAGTTTGCAGTTTTAATGATGGTATTTATTTTAAGTTGCTCCTTTCTCATTAGCTTCTTGGAAATGCATTAAATCTAAATTTCAAAATTGATAGCTTTCTTATCGATCAGAGTTGACCGATGCAGAAGGTTCTGCATCGAACAATTTCTCATAATTTCTCATTAGTGGGGTATGTTAGTGATTGCATTGTTAAATTTTTTGTAATCAATGTGAAGTGTTAAAGGCACAGAGCATGCGAGTAGTTTCTTTTGAACAAAAAGAATCGCCTCTTATGTTGTAGCTTCAAACGAAGGGTGTTTAATGAAGAATCAGTACAGCTTCTCTAATGCTGTTACAGCAGCTGAACTGTAGTTATTGCTGACTTTCTTGCTAGTTCTTGCAACAGTTGGACAAAAGGGTGTAGAGATTAAAGAAAAGTGTAACAAATGCTCTTGCCAGCAAAATTATCAACTAGCAGTTAGGAAGCCAGTATTTGCAGTTCTGTAAAGATGTAAGTCTCAGCTCTTGATAACAAACTCTACAAATCATAATTTTTTTACTTATGTATTTTATGCAGTCATAAATATTGTAATCTTGACAAACCATGCTGCAACTGAAAAGCTACTCCTTTACAGTAGTCTTAAACCCAAATAAAAGCAAGATACACTTACCTCAACTAATGGTAAACAAAAAGTCCTCATTTCTCAGTGCTGCAAAAGAACATTGCTAATTAGGGAAAGAGCTACTGTGTGCTAGTCAAAAGGGCTTTGTACCTTTCCTCCCCTTTGGAAAAGAGGATGTGGCATTACCAAGGAAGAAAATTCATACTTTGCCAATGAACAAGTAGACCAAACCAGTAGAGCATCAGGCAGCGTTGCTCGTTCTGTGGGAAGGTGTTGTCATGAAATTTAATTGCTGCAGGGCTTTAACATTTTGCAGTTTTCATATTTCTTAATCATACTATGCTCCCAAGCGATGGACAGTTCGGATCTATAAGCTGCTATGATTTAGAATGCTTTTGTTTCATTTTATTAAAAAAGCACAAGTTAATATTTTATCAGTTGTAATTATTAAGAAGCACTTCTGCTTCTTCAGTTGTGAAGTGCACGATGCAAGTGCAACATTTGTAATCTGTGGGTGTTTCCAAGCATTAGGAATTGGGAGGGTGGGGGGAGGCAGGAGTCTGAAGCTAAATGGAGGGGACTGGCTTCTTTTCCTTGGAATCTCAGTCTTGGGGCCCTTGAGCTTTGCAGCTGAGCTGTACTGCAAGTGATTCTGATTTGCTTGTGGCTGCAAATTGTAGTAGCAGGCAAATTAAAGATCAAAAGATAAGGGGCGAAAATGGCCAGATATGTGGCATTTGTTGCAAGAATTTTTGAAGGGTTACAGGCTAATAGAAAAATGGCTTTATTAGGGGATGGATGAAACCAGAGATACAAAAAAAAAAAGTGGTTAAAAAAAACTAGTAAAAAGTTGAATTAAAGATAAGAAGGAATTAGAAAAATATAGCAACATTTGCTAGTGAACTGTGGATCCAAGAACTCTCCTGGAGGAGCTTGACAACAAAGGGATTCCATAAAAGTGGAGAAGGAATAGTCATGTGTTTCTGAGCTTAATTAAGTTCTTCCATGAATATATTGAACAGAGCATTTGATTTTAAAGCTTTCCTTCAAGTGCATAACTTGGGAGCAGTATATCTTGGCTTTTTTGGAGAAGTCCCACCAGTGGTTACAGTTCAGCAGTGGTGATGTTGATATCTATATAAGATGTCGATAAAAGTCACTAGAAAGTGAAAAGTATCCACTGACAATTCCCAAAACTTCCTGAATTTATGTGTCAGATAACTTGTTGATCCTAAAGACAAAGTACCCCGAATCTGCTGCTCTCTAGTTGGAAGAAGGACTTTCAAAGTAGTGCTAAAATGATGTTCCTTTGCTTAAATGAGCAAAGCGTGCTCAGTTCAGGAGAATACATCACATTCTTGGATCAAAGGTGGGCAAGGCTTGGGGACTCCAGTGATATCCTGGCCACAAATACATTTATTGATTAGGAGAAGGAAGAAGAAAGGATTCAGCCAAGATGATAGGGAAGAGGTTGCCCATCCGTGGTTGCTGCTCTGGTCCTGGGAAGGGGCTCAAGTAAACACGTTACTTGGTGCAAGGGGTTAGGAGGAGGATGTTTAAACCTGAGCTTCCCTAGGTCTGAGCCACTTTGTCTGTGGCAAAGCAGAGAAGCACAATGGGGCCAGCAGGTAAGGGTGGTAGGGAAGCTTCATGTCCATAAGAAGGACATGGAACTGTTGGAGCAAGTCCAGAGGAGGCCACAAAGTTGGTAAGAGGACTGGAGCACCTCCCTGAAGACAGGCTGAGAAAGTTGTGGCAGTTCAGCCTGGAGAAGGGAAGATTGTGTGGAGACCTCAGAGCAACCTTCCACTATTTGAAGGAGCCTCCAGGGAAGCTGGAGAGGGGCTGTTCATCAGAGACTGTAGTGACAGGACAAGGAGTAATGGGCACAAATTTAGGTCAGATACTGGGAAGACACTCTTTACTGTAGGGTGATGAGACACTGGAACAGGTTGCCCAGGGATGCGGTAGATGATCCGACCCTGGCAGTGTTCAAAGCCAGGTTGGATGAGGCTTGGAGCAACCTGGTCTAGTGGGACCCGCCATGTCCCAGGACACCCTTCTTGCAGGACAACAATGGCATTCCAGAAAGGGAAGGCAGGACATTTGGTAGAGGTGGAACATGACATTTCCTTGTTGGTGCCAAAACTCCATGCAAAGCTGAAGAACATACAGAGGAGCAGAGGTAGAGCAGCCTCTGGGCAGAGCCCCCGTGGTGACAGGTTACATGGGGTGGGGTTGCAGCACCACTGTGTGTCTAGGGTGGGAACAGGGACAATCCCTGAGCCCCACAGGAGCTGTCACCCTGTCACCACAGTAGGAGGGTTGCAGGGGTGAGCACTCACTGAAAGATTTGAAAGATGTGTTGGATGAGGTGCCTGTGTCCTTATTTAGTTCAGGAAGCCATAAAAACATGCTGAAAGGTTGGAAAAAAGGAAAAGGCACCTCATAGTGACAGAAGCAGGGAGAGTTCAGCTTCCAGCCTCACCACTTGGAAAGCAGTGTCAGTGTTTTGTAGGTCACAGTCAGCCCCTGCTGCCATGGGCCTTGTTAAATTGTGGAAATGCAAAAACATAATTGCTGCTTCCCTTGCCTGCAGAACAGTGGGGCAGTGGATATATGCAGCAGTTGGGACACATGTGGAGCTAGGATGCAAATGGATTTGCTGTTAGAGCCCACTGCCTCCCTCCTGTCCTTCCTCTGAGCTCCTGGCAGGAGCTTTCTAGCAGGATGGAGCACCACTCAGATAACACCCTTTCTGATAAGAAGGGATTTTCAGGCCTGGTTTAAATGCATGCTGCTGCCCAGGGTACAGGGAGGCACGTGTGGTTTGGGACTGAAGCTGGTGAAAAGGGAAACCAAGCCAGAATGGTTGTAGGAGAGAGCAATTTAAAAGTAGCAAAGCCCAAGCAATGGTTAATGGATGGGCTGATGGTTCAACAAATGGGCTAAAGCACTAATTCCTTTAATTCATGGAGCTGGGAGATTCTTGGAAGTGTCACACATGAAGCCAAGGTCTACAACTCAGCCATTGCCAGAGTCCATAGGAGCATTGAATGTGGTATGAGAGAGCTGGGTGAGAGGTATGTGCATGAACTTAAAATCATTGGAAGGGTCAGGAAGGGACACCACAAGAGAAGACTGGAAGAAGAAATAGTGTCAGATGTGTCCAGTGACATGTGGCTGGGCTATCATTTATATCAGCCTTCTGGTCACAGAGAAATATGAACAGGAATAAAAGATGTTTTCAGCCCTTTCCTCTGTACTTTTCAGCACCAAAACAGTGGAAACTGAGTAGTCCTTAGAGGAAACTGGGCTTTTCTTGTGGCACTGGTCAGTCATCTGTAGCTGTCAATGCCATATGCTGAGTGCAATGTGCAGTTTATGTCCTGGGGGTTGCTGGAGCTTTAATCTCTTCAACTTTAAGGCAGGTAAAATTTAGAGGTTTGAGGTTGGGTTTTTTCCCCAGATCATTGTGAATGACTTGAAGGACTTTTCTGGCACCTGGAGAAGGCTGAGAGGTGGGGAATGGATGCAAACAAGGTTTGCTGTCCTGCCTGCAAGCAAGTTTCAGGTGGGTGCAAAAATAACTTATTTAAGAACCAAAGTGAACCTCAGATAGGAGCAAACATTGGCTACTGGAAGGCAAGTGAGCCACAAGGAATAGCCTAATTCAGGCTGGGAAAAAAATCCAAGGAGAATAACTAGGATTCAGTCAGAGTTGCTACAGGCTTGGGGGGTTTTGGGGAGTGTGGAGGGCCTTTGAGGATAGGAGCACTGGGCAGGGTGTCCAGTGCAGTGCAATAAGAGCATCTGCTGTGGTTCAGTGCCAGTACTCAAAAGCCTCCTCAAAGGGCAAATGTCTCTATTGCTGAAGATCTGAAAACATATTCCAGGGCTCAGGAACTGCTGGCAGGCTCAGGACAGACAGCTCTGTATTTATATGCAAGACCTTGTCTTGCTTGAGGTGCCAGTGTTATCTCTGGTGTCCTGGATTAAATGCTAATGATTTAGGGACGTATTCATTGCAAACAGGGCAGCTCTGCCAGCTCCTGTGTTGGCATCAGGAGGAAGGAGGAGCAGGGGGGAGCAAATTACAACCAGCCCTGCACAGCAGTTGCTTGTGTCCCCTGGAGTCTAAGAGCCTTCTAGTAGTGCAAGAGCTCCTAAAATTTTTTCCCTTGAGTCCTGTTGGAGGAGAGCCCAGGGCAAGGCTGGGTGCTCACCCACATCTATTGAGCCTTGATCTTCCTGGGAAGGGCACACAGCAGGAGCTGGGAATGTGTTGGAGTGGGTTTAGGGCTGCTGGTCCTTGATACTCCACCGACCCTTTTGCCTGCCAATACTTCCCAGGCTGGTGCAACCTTGAAAGCTTTATGAGAGCACCCAGGAAGGTGTAGTTTTAGGTGGCAAAACTGATAGTGATTAAGCTCAAGGAGGCAGAAGGGACTGGGCTGCTTAGGGATGCTGATATACAGCCATCAGATAAGGGTGAGGATACTGGATACCTGGCTGGGAGATTTAAAAATAAAAAACTTGTTTTCAGCAACAGGTTGACTGAGTATAATGTTACTGAGAAATAGCAGTGTGGGCTCAGCCCCGTGGTACCTCATGGGGTGCTGTCCCAAGCACTTTTGTGGCATGATTACATGTTTTACACCAATATTGGACTCTGTGGTCTCAGGAGTCTTTTCCAGCCTAATTGATTCTGTGGCTCTGTGAAAATACTGTCCTTTGACCAAGAACTGGCCAGAGGGACTGGGCAGATGGACATCTTAGGAGAAAAAGGCCTTATCTCCACATAGATTAGGTTTCCTTCACCATTAACTGTCACTGCACCCAGATACAATGAAAGATTTTGGTATTCCTAAACATGGATGAGGGAAATTGCTGTGTCTCTGTGCACTGAACCATGTGTTGTAACTGTGTGATTTTAAGTAAAGTTGCAGCCTCGCATTTAAATCCTACATTAGCATCTTCATTCTAAGGAAGAATTTCTTCACTGAGGGGGTTGTTAAAACACTGGGGTGGGCTGTCCAGGGAAGTGGTGGAGTCACTATCCCTGGAATTGGTCAAAAAATGACTGGACACAGCACTTAGTGCTGTGGTTTAGTTGACAAGGTGGTGATCAGTCAAAGGTTGGACTCGATAATATCGGAGGTCTTTTCCAACCTAAATCATTCAAAGATTCTATGATCTTTCAGCTTTTACCTGTGTGCTCCAGTCAGAAGCTCTACAGCGTTATCTCTGAGATAGATACAGCAGAAAACATTGCCCTTGTAAAAGAAAAATTAAAAGATCAGGGGCAAAAAAAAATCACTGTTTTTATGAGAAGCGTCTTAGAGGTGCAAGTGTACAATTTTTTTAAAGGTACCAAACAAAGAAGAAAAGGAGCAAAGTCTGGCAGGGCAAAAATCTGGGCAGGCAAAAAATCTTTTGACAAAGAGCTTAGTGATGCACCTTCAGTTCTGGTTAACAGAGAAACAATATATGTGTTGGTAGTTGATGATACCTTTGAAAAGCCACTTCAGCAGCTACAAAGTAAAAAGTAAGGGTGGAATGAGTTTTCCAGCACTGAACGAAATGAGTTGGCAATTACCATAAGTGCAACTTCAGTTCCTAATTTTCAAAATCAGTGCAAAATGCTGTTTACAGAGCTTGATGGAGCCCTTAGCAATTATGGCTGTGTTATGAAGAATACCATGGCTAATGCTCTCTATGACTTATTTACACAACTACAAAATGGGAGAACATATGACAGCGTTTGAGTGAAGTGCTGCTGTGTTTGAATAGGTATCTGATTGGCCTGTGGGTGCCAGGAGTTGGATTTTTCAGCTCTGTCTGGTGTTCCTCCATCCACCAGTCCCACTGGTGTCTGTTGGGTAAGAGCCCAAGCACCTGCCAGCACAACCCATGGTTTCCTTCCCTCAGGGTCATAGCCATGAGATGTTTGGGGTGTGATGCTGGACAGTACTAAGCTGTGCATTAATGTGGAAACTGCACTGGAAAAGTAATTTGGCCTTCAGCAAAGAAATGTTCCCAGCTCTGAGCTTGCAGGAAGGTCAGTCCCCTCCCAATGACCCACCTCCTCTCCCTCAGCTGCTCATCCTGGGGGTGCCAGGAGAGGTGCTGGCTGTTGAAGGAGGGTGCTGGGGCAGCTCAGCACCTTCTTCCCTTGCTGCTTGCCAGGTTGATGGGTGCTGCCAGGCAAACAAGGAACGAGGTATTTTCCCTCATGGGTCTCCAAGTTTCCTTGCTGAGAAAGGGTCTTGGGAAGGAACGAGGAGGTTTGTGCTGGCAGGTTTTGGTACCTGGAGAGAGAATAGAGGGGTGGAGCATCTTGCTTCAGTGTTTCCTTTCCTCCCTGCCAGTGATTACCCACATTTGGCATTCCTGCCTTAGAGCAAACTCACGGGGAGCTGCTGCACTGCACTGCAGGGATGGTGGATGCAGGGCAGCAGTGGATATATGAGTTTAGAAAGTGGAGTTTTATGCAGCTGGGGAGAAGGGATGTGCATTTCTTCCCATCTTGCAGAAGCTGGGTGGTGTGTCTGCTTTCAAAAACTTGAAAACACAGAAAAAAATCTCACATAGAGAGGGAGAGCTGCTCCCTCCTCTGTGTCTTTTTTTTGCACTTCCTTCCTCTTCAAGTTAATTTGGCAAGCTATCGTGCCTGAGATCTGCCAGAGAAGAAACACTCTTTCTCTCCGTTCTGGCAAATCACTTCTCTAATGTCTTGTATGCTTTATGTGCTCATTTTGGTGCTTTTCACTGGTTGTGCTCATCTCTCCTTCTCAAAATACCTTCAGTTTCTCTTAACATTTATCTCCATGCTGTCACTGCCAAGCATCCTTCGTGTAGCCTTTCTATGCATTGACACAATCCTTGTGTCTGAGCCATGTTCATCACCTTCTCTCACTGCATTTAATGCTCAAAGGGAAGGAAAATTTGGCTTTGAAGAGCAGATTGGCATTAGGAGAAACTTCCAGACCAGACAGTATCATAAAGCAATTGCACAGACCTGTGCCTGTCACTGATAATGGCCAATCCATTGGGATACAAGAAAAACAGTTCTTTTTAAATAAGCTTTTATTTGTCTTGCTGCAAGGTGATTCATTTGTTTGGGCTGACTGAGAAAGCATTAAATGTGTTTAAAAGTTTTAAGAACTATGAAGACGTAATGTCCCTCCAACGCTCCTCCAACTTCAGCCCCATTACTGAAACGTTGTTTTAAATGTTGGCTTAACTTGAATTACTTTGTGATTCTTTGTTCAGTTTTTTTCACTTTTGCCTCTTGCCATGCTAAAACACCCTGACTAGAGTCATCCCTTCCTTAGCACACGGGTCATATCTTTCCCCAACTAATAGGAAATGGACTAGAAAGAGTTGCAGTGAAACCTCCCTCATGGTTTCTGCTTGCCTTAATGTATTTGCTACACCTGTTTGGATGGCAGGTTCCCCTGAGCAGAATTCATCTCATGGGACTTGGGACAGCATGGGCAGATTCACAGCACTTCATGCCCTGCTGTGCTCCCTAAACTGAGTTGGAATTGGAGGACCCAATGGTGGTTTGAGTGACAACAACCTTTTCCTATTTCTTCTCTTTGCGATCCACTTTCATCTTCTCTGATGTGTACCAAGAGGAGGTTTTCCCCCTGGTGCCTCTCCAGCTGTGATGACTTCTAGGAAATAGTTTCTGTTCCCTCTCCCAAACAGCCACAGCAGCCCGTGCAGAGCTGCTCTGGGGAAGAGCAGTGACGTGGCAGCCAGTGCTGATGGCAGTGGGGACATTCCGTGGGAACAGAGTGGTGGAAAGTGTCCTGCCTGGCTGCTTGCCCCTGGGCAGAGCACCACTGGGTGCTCACCAAAGTCCTCTTTCACTTCAATTCAAAAAACACGACCGTGTCCATTTCTGGAATGAGTAATTGTCCCTCAAGAAGGAATGTGGGGTCTCTTCAGTCCTCTGGGAGAAATGACTCAACTTCAGTAAACATAAGGGAGTGAGAATGGTTAGAAGGAAAAACAGCCTTGCAGACAACATGAAGCTGTTTTGGGTAAGATATCAAGAGAGCTTCACTATGGGAGTTATCCCTCAAAAAACCCAAGGACACAAGGAGTAGGGAGGAGGGACAAGTCCCCGAGGTACCAGGTTTCACCTAGGAGGAAAAAAAAGTCTCTGAGCCCAAGGTTTCTAGTCCCTAAAAAGCAAACAAAAATCAGATCAACTCTTTTGGACCATTTTGACTCTATGAAAAGAAAGAAACTTGTATTAATCCATGTACTGCCACTGAAAGCTGTTTCAGATATTGAAATAAAAAGTCTCTTGAGGATACCTGCCCTCAAAAATTAAACCAGATGCATTTTTGCCTGATAACTTACTTTTGATTATGATGAAGGCTTGTTCTGAATGAACATTTCCAGATGTGCAAAGTAGCTAATCTGGCAAACCAGAACTTTAATAGATCTGGGATCCCAAAGCTCCTATGTGCCAGTACAAAGTGCTCTCTCCCTCCCACTCACAACTTTGATGTTAAGATGTTTTCTCTAGATCAGGATAAGCTTATTTCCTTCAAGTTGGGTGTGTTTTGGGGGTTTTATTCCCCAAAAGGAGGTACTGGTGAAAAATTAGGGTGTTTCCTTGAGAAGACAGTGAGTCATTAGTAGCTATGTTGCAATAACTTTATTCATAAATATTGTAAAATTATTCACATCTTTAATTTTGCAGACATGGCAAAGCCTAAGACTCCTTTACAGCTGAGAAAGATGCTTACTTGGTCACCAGAAGTGGACACCTGGCCACGAGCTGGGACATCCCCCTGGGAGCCTCAGCCCTTGTTCCAGCCATTCCTGTGACATTTGGAAATCACTTGGGCTGGCACATTGGGCCAAGTCTCTGGTGTTGTGTTTGGGGATGAACGTAAGAAACAAGACAAAGAAGGATCCTTGTCCTTTTGTGTCTTCCCACTAACCTACAATCCCTGATAAAGGGATTTCCTCCGCAGTCACCTCCCTCCAGGCTTGTGACATCTTGCAAGGCTGACCTCCCTTGGGAAAACCCTCCCACGCCTGGACCTGTCTGGTTATCCTGTTTTCCTCTGCACTGCACTGAACCCCCAAATCTTTCCAGGTTTCCTTGGCAGGCTGAGCAACCTGAAGTCCCTGCTCTGCTCCTGGTTTTCTCCCCATGATGAGCATCTGCCCTTAATGGAGTCACACACCCCTGAGCAGGTTCCTCACTCACACCCACTGGGTGCTTTTTCCACCAGAATCATTATTCACCAGCTTTCCTACAGGGCACCATCAAAGTCTATGGGGAGATAAGGTGCACAACCCCCATCCTCCCTCGTGTCCAGGCTTCTTACTGTGACAGATGGGAAGGTTGGGGTGGCTTTTACCTGACTTTGGTCTTAACAGACTTGCTTAAGCTATTAGTCCTATTTCTTCTTTGAGATGCTGCCTCTGAGTACCATTGCAAAATACTGATTTCTTCATTCTTTGGGCTGCCTTACACTGAGATTTCGTGCTGGCCACAGCAGCTCTTCTGGCAGGCTTTCTGCCTCTGATGTGTTTGAGAAAGGGTTTATTGTCAGCCTCCACGCTGTTAGCGAGTCACTCCTTGGATTTCTCTTCTGGGGCTGCCTTATTGTAGTCTTGCATCTAATTTGCCTAATTTCTGCATCTGATTTCTACTTTTTGAAGGGTGCCTGTTTGGTTTGAATCACTCCCTTGTGCTGCTGTTTAGCCACCTGGGGTAGATGTGTGTATATATTTTTTATTTATTGTCGGTACACATTTACTCTGAACTTCTAATGTGGTGTCTTTAAACAAATCCTACTGTTGCAGGGCTCTTCAAGAAAAACTTGGGCAGACATCACAGCAGATCCCACTTTCCTGTTGGGCTCCATATATGGCTTAAAAAAGTTATGAAGCAGCTCACAGCTGTCATTGCAACCTGCAAATCCAGCCTCCAAAAGTTTCCCTCTAAATAAGTTCACTCCTCTGCCACATAGCATCCCTCCATCCTTGTCTAGCAGCAGGAGCTGATTTAGGGGGCTGCATCAAGACAATTTTTTCCCACCTGCTCCACAAGTTGACCCATGTCTCAGAGCAGGAATGGGTGTCCTCACAGATCTGGATCCACAGGGAAAAGAGGGACTTTGTAGTAACAGCCTTTCCAGTAATTCTTAATTTTTGTCTCTGTAGTACTGAGTGTCCTCTGTCCTTTAGTTCAGTCTGTGTTTCTGTCAAATTTATGAACAACCCTTCTCATAAAATCCCACAAACACAGACATCCCCAGGAACAACAGTCTTTTGAAGACTCTGGTCTGGTTAGAAAAGTCCTGGTTGTTTCCACGACTTGTAGCCTTTTATACTTCCTGTTTGATCTGCCTGTGCTGAAGGATTAGACCTTTTTTTGATAAATATATATATAATTTTTGGTGGAACTTCAAGGTCATATTCACATTCATGTTCTCCATTCAGAAACTAATCTTTTCTGCCTTTCTTCTGTGGTAACTTTATATTGTTGTAAATGCAATCCTTCAGTCATGCAAAAGCTGTATTTTTAGAAAGCTCTGCTTGGCTCCTACCTAGGGACGTGCAACCATAAAGTTCATCACTGCTTGGCCAGCCCTTCCCTGCTCTCTCTGCAATCAGACACAGTGAAATTCTTGCTGGTTGTAACCCCAGAAGTGCTGTTGGAATAAAAGTCAAACAGCTTAACTTTGGAGAGCCTTTCCCTGAGCACATTGACAAAACAAGTCAATAGATGTTTGTAAGGTTTTTACGGTCGTTTTGCTCACAGAATTCAACAAAACCACTTCCTACATGGCTTTTTTTCTTTCACACCCTTGTAGAAACAAAGAGAAATGCCTGTCAATATTTGTACCCAGTCAATGCAGCCATTAGATGGAAACTCCTTGAACACTGGACATCACCCCTGGCCTTGCTCATCAGGCCATTGCTGTGGTCCTTTGGCATTTGGGAGGTTTGATCCCATGCAGCCTTCACATAGCAAAGGCATCCCGTGACATCCTCTCTCTGGTGGAAGGGGACAAGCAGAACAAGCAGTGGCATGAGTGGAAATGGATAAATAATGAATTTCCCAAAATCTGGACAACTGTTCCCCTCTCTTGTCCATCTGCTGAAGGGATTTCCATTTTGAAACACCAGCAGTGATGCAGTGGCTCCCTTCAGGGACATCTGAAATGGTGACAAGTGCCCTGCCTGGGAACAGAGATACTTAATCCCAGCAGTTGCCCCCAGCAGCACCATTGCTCAGCAGCTTTCTCCTCTTGCCCTTCAGCAGTACCTGAACTGTAGACAGTTCAAATCCCTGCTTTGTTTTGCTTGTAGAAATAGTGCAAACACATAAGGGCTCTTTCTTTTCTCCATCTTCATCTTGAGGTGGTGGGGAAAAAAATGAGTAAATGTTTACAGCTGCTGCAGCCAGAGCAGAGTGAAAACCCAGAGGTGATCTTTTCTCTTACTCTTTCTCTATCAAGAATATGAACAGAGAGAGGTTTCAATCCCTGTGAAAAGTCTGGTTATTCCTAGTGTCTTGATTATTTTTTCAAGCAAGAAAACCCACTATTTTAAGGCATCACTAGAGGAATAAATTTGACAAGACTTGATCCAAATGAATGTTTAAATTTTGAAAGGGGAAAAAAATCCAGAGTGACTGACAAGGTCCTTTTCAAGCACATAATATGCTGAACCTTACATGACATTTCTGTGGGTGTTAGTCTAAAGAGCTTTCTTTACATGCAGTGTAGCAAATGAACTGTGTAAGGCAAGGGCTGTAGCTATATGCATCCTTGCTGAGTAGTACTATAGGATTGTAAAACCTGACAAGCTTGTTCTTTTAAAGCTCCATGTTTCCAGGGAGAAGGCTGATGTATTCTTGTTCTTCAAACACCCGAAAAGTTTATTCTAGACTAACTATTGCCATTTATATTCTGTGTTCCAAGCAGTAGATGTTGGTTTGTTGGGTATTTTTTAAATGCTAATCCCAGGCAGTTAATGCCTAAAGAAATGAGGGGCTGTGGGGGAGCTGGTGGAGGTGACAGTGGTGCAGCTTTGGCTCTCACCACAGCTCATTGTCCTTTTCCCACTGAAGAAATGTTTCCCTGCTCTTTTCCTTTGAATGTTAGAAGAGGGCTGGGGGTCTTCTAGTCAATCCCATCCCAGCCTGCTGGTAAGGAGGGGTGAGGAATTCAGTGGTGGGATTTTGATGGCCCTTTGGTCAGAATGAGGAGTGTCAACAGGCAGCCTCCTTCAGCTCCATCTGGAGAGAGAGAGAGCAAAAAGGTAGAATGCTGCAAGTAAAGCTGTGACTGAAACACAGGGTTTTTTTCAGTGAGGAAATTAGTTTATTGCTGCTGCCCCATTTCTTTCTGGTGGTCTATGCACAGGTTGGTAACTCCACCTTATCCCAATTCTTTAATTGTTTTTTTTTTGTTGTTTTTTTTTTTGTTTTTAAATTGTGTGAAGAGTTCTGTTCTGTGTCCCTCCCCAGTTTTTCATTTGTTTCTTCTTCTCTCTTTGCTTTTTTATGGACCTTTGGGTCATCCTCACCCTTCCCTGGGGTTCTCTTGTCAGTTGTTCAGATCATTCCTGAGGAGCAGTGTTGAAACCCCATTGATCCCCCTCAGGCTGAGACCATCCCCCTGCAGAGGACAGCAGATCAGTCTGGCCATATTTTCTGATCTACAAGTTAGAAACTCCCCCAACAGCCTTGCCATGAGTAGCTCTTTGAATTTAATTTTCCTTTCCTTGAATTTCATGTTTGTTTGTCTTTACTTCCAGGATGTCTACCAAGGTCTCTTCAGTGCTGAATTAGGGAAACAGAGAATACAGTAGCAGCTAAGTTTGCCTATTAATCAAATTAATATGTCTTGGTGAATCAACTCAGAACACCATGGTACTGGCTCTTGTGATTTCATAACATCTCATGACACTCAATATTTTTGTTAAAGCTTTGCCTTCCAGGTTTGTGTGATGATGGGAGAAGCTGAGGAAGAATTAACAATAATGTATCTGGAACACCTGGCTGTAGAGAGTGATTGGCAAATGGGACCCACGTGCATCTTAAAGTCTCAGAAAATCAGAAGGCAAATAAAAAGCAGCTGCAAACAACTGTTGTTGGCTGAGCTTGCTGGAAAGATGCATGAAATGTGCTTGACTGGCTGCCTCTGTGGATCGGAGCTGTTGAGTGCTGATTCCAAGTTCCCAAAATGCCACAGTGTTTTCTGGGTAGCCCCTTGTGGGAAACTGGGAGCCAGAGGGATGTGTGTCCTTGTGTGCAAAGTGAGACAAGAATTTATGGGCCACAAAAACTATAGAGGAGGAAATCTGAATGTCCAAGCCCCCAGGATGAGTAGTAATGAAAGTGCCCCCTGCTAGAGGGTTTTGAGGTGCTCTACCAGACACTTCAAATACCTGTGTGAGTTCTCCCAGCAATGCAGAGCACACCCCTTTCTCTTTGGACATGCAGCATTTGGGAGGTGCCAGGAGGAACCAGAACAGCCCAGACCCACAGGGCACAAACACTCTTGTGATGTTCAGGAGCACGAGGCCACTTCAGAGGCTCTTGGTGCCATTTCCCCTGTGCATCAGCCATGTCTGAGTAAGTGGGTGGCTGAAATAAGACAAGAGTGCAGAGTGAATATGCACTGGGTGCATTATTCATGGAAGGCAGCCAGATTTTACCCATTTTCCACTTTTTGTGATGAGGAACTATTTCAGCCAATGCTGCTTCTCCCTCTTCAGTGGGAGGAGTGTGTGAAAAGTAATGGAATCATAGAAAAGCTTAGGTTGGATGAAACCTTAAAGATATCTAGTTCCAATCCCCCTGCCATGGGCAGAGCTGCCACCCACTAGATAAACCTTTGGCTGACGTTCCTTCCCAGGGGGTTGTGCTTGGCAGGGGCAGCAGTGTGAGCACCACAGACACATGAGAAGGTGCTGACTGATGATGAGACATAGGGGAGGAGTGATCTATGCTGGGTGAAACTGGGACTGGCACTTGCGATGGGCTGCCCATAACAGCTCCCACCCCCTGAGAAATGACATATGAAAATATGCTGCTAGTCAAAATGTGGCAGAAAATGCAGTTTTATGAACCTCTTGACATGAATACTTTAAAAGTATGTGGGACATGAGGCAGTAAGACAGACACCTGATAAACAGCTGGGCATAAAGGCAGCTGTAAGTTACCCAAAGGTGAAGGAGGCTGAGACTGACTGCAAGACTGGTGGAAGACTTCTCCTGACATTCTTGTTATTCTGTGGAAATGGCTTAAGTTGTTACCAGGAACAATTTGCAAAGGCTCACACAAAGCCACTGTCAGAAATAACTCAAATGCAGAGAGGAAAAAATTGCTTGAGAGTTCTTTTGGGAAGGATTAGGTTTTAAATAATTGCCATTTATAAGTTAATTTCACATCCTTTTGGAGCTTGGCCTACTAGGATTTGAAGGCTTGACTGGAGTTGGCAGACAGGGTGGGCACTGATTCCAGGGTCTGACTGCCAAGAAAAAGGAAAATAGGAAAATATTAAGAGTAAAAATTGGCAATGCAAAAAAAAAAAAAAAAAGGCCAGGGAAATATAGGGAAATGAGATTTAGTTTAGGAAAATTATTGTTCTCGGAGCCATGGACTGAGTTTATGGCTGGTATATTAGTCACAGTCTTACATGAGCCTGACCTTTGTAATTGGTGTCTGAAAAGAAACTGGTAGAGAACACAGCCCCCAACACTTTAATGTAAATCCATGATTTTGTTATTTTTAATCATGGGTGGTTCTTTTATTTAAATTCGTATCAAAATCTATTAAAAGCAGTGTGGAGACTCCTCTCAGCTTTAACAACTCTGAGTCAAGCCCTGCTAAAATAGATGCTACGTGCCTCAAAGCTTCTGCTGCAGCCTTGCCAGCTGAGTCCAAGTAGCAAAGTAAACCCACAACTCTTCTGTTTCTTAGTCCCAGTTCTTCCTAACTGAGAGTCACCAGGGCCAACATGAAGCCTGTGTGACACCTCTCAGTCCTTTTGTCCAATATTGGACTAGACCTGAGGGAGATGAGCTTGCTCCCACCTTTCTCTAAGGACTGAGCACACGCATCCCCTCTACATTTCCCAGGGCTGGTTTGGTAGCAGAAGTGCTCTAGTGCCCACGAGACCCTTTGCACAGAGCCATATAGTAGATGAATGGCTCTTTTCTAAAAGGAAAATGTGCCCCGTGGTGAAAAGAAAAACGCCCAGGACACAGGGAGAGCAGGGAACCCAGAGTGGAGCCCTGTTGCAAGGGCTTCTCCGCCTTTCAGGAGAAGGAACCAGAGAGGTCTGAATCAGAGGACAGCCTGAATCACAGAGAAGTTTCAAGATCTCTCTGCAGACCCATGGCCTGCAAATCACCTCTGCTGGCACCTGGGTGGACCAGGCCGGATCTTCATCTTAGTACTTCTTAGGCATTTTGTGGTGTGTATTTTTAGCTAAAACTGTGTGAAGAAGGCCTTTCTTTAGAACTGAGAGGATGCTGGCAGCTCACAGCCCAGGGTGGCCAGCAGCTCATCACTGCTCCCAGTGAGACCAGTGGTGGAGCTCCTCCAGCCCCACATGAAGTAATAACCCCCAGCTGCATCCAGCATCCAGAATCCAACACTGCAGGGAACTCGCTGTGGGAGAAGGGGCCCAGGGCTAACACCCAACTATCAGGTAAAACCACACACCAGGAGACTGGAGACACAGACAGATTCAAGAAAAACCGTAGAAAACAGATTGTTAGACAGCCTTATGGATCTCGGTGAAGGACATGTTTTTCTTTCTGGAAGAGAGCCATGATGTAGAAATAGACTGAAACCAAGGAAGAGGGCTGCAGCCGTAGCTGAGGCTGTATATTTAAACATTTTTGCTGTCTGACCATCTGGGCCTGCAGCTAAATTTACCTACAAATTATTTTCAATGTTTCTACATCTCGAAAGGTAATAGGTGCACTTGATACTTTATGCCAGGAGGAAAGGCAAAATAAATGTCCTTGAGTCAGATTTCCCGTATGTCAGACCTGTGTGTGTGGTTTTGGATGCCCAACCTGTCTTGTCAATCTACAACCACACCTGTCTTGAACCCCAGGCTGGATGCTTTGCACACACAGAGCCCTCCAACACAAACACAAAATCTTGACTTGCATTCTTACTCTGAACAACACAACTCAGTACAACCACTGGCAATGCAAATGGGCTCTCATCTCTTTCTGCTTTTATGCTGTTACCAATTTCTTTCTCAAACCATGCCTAGAGGAAGATTGTTTCCATAATGAAAATACTTACGGGTGAGCCAGAAAGCCCAATTTCTGACTCAGCTCAGTCAAATTTTCTCGGTCACTCCTGCACTTCTGGATCCCAGGAGAAAGCCCCACATTCAGGTGAGGTCTATCAGTCCCCTAGACATCAGGGAAAGTTTGATGTGGGTTTCTGACACCCCACAGGGAGCTCAAATGAGGGGGACTGACAGATTCTAGGTGAGAAAGTTGTGTTTTACAACTTTAGCAATGTTCTACCACAAAATGAGGCACCTGTATCTAGCCCTAGGTTAACCACTGCTGTGAAAGGAGTTCACCACCCCAAATTTCAAGTGCCTGAGTCACTCCTTTGGGGACTGGCTTACCAATTTCTCCTTTGAAAGGCAAATGAATGAGGATGGCTGTACTTACTGGTCAGAACTTAGCCTTCCCCAGCAATTCAGGGATGCCTTAGCACCCAAACTGGAGTACTGAATGTCAAGCAAGTCTTGTAGGACTCAGTGTAAAGTAATGTCTCATCCTCTGCCCATGTCGTTTCTCCTCTTAAGGCAATTTTCCCATCTGAATGGTTTTGTGCAAATGTTTCCTCCACTTTGCTTCACAGAGAAAATTTTGAAAGTGTCTGCTGAACAATCACTTCCCAGAGTCAAGTTTTTTTTCTGATCTTAAACCAAAACCTCACATTAGTCTCAAATTACTGCCCATCAGCTTGGGAAAGACTAGAAGTAATTGTATTGGGGGATTAGAGAAATTAAGTCTCAAGAGACATGGGACCTTTCAGATTTTTAATGCTGTTGATTGCGTCTTTCTGTTCTGTGTGTCATAAAAGTAATAAACTTTGAATATTTTGTAGAAGTGATCTGTGATGGGTGATGGTACAGAACTGATCCGGTGGTTCAGTTTCGTTATGATTTTTAGCTCATAAAAATAGCCACAGGGAAAGTCTTAAATGCTTCCATCCATCCCACATTATGTATATATCATCTCAATCAGAAAGGCTTTCTTGGCAATAAAGCTCCTGTATTTAGCTAGTTGTGAGCATCCTGCCTTCAGAGGGTTTCTTTCCAACAAATGGCATGGAAAACTCTTCCAAGGCCAAAATACGTGAATGAGGTTTATTCATCCTGTAGCCCTTGTCACTCATGATAATGCTAATAATCCATAAACCATACATCATGTCTAATATCCCATGTAACAAATGCATCTCTGGGAGATGAACAATAAATCCCATGTGCACTCTGCTCCCTTCTTCTCCGTCTGGGTAAGAAAGCCCCAGATTTGGTGCAGCTCTTTCCAGCTACCCTGGTTCTTTCCTGTTTCGTGCAGTGTCAGGGGGCTGACACTGCCCCTGTGCTTCCCAAGGACTCCTCCTCCATCAGTATTTGTCACTGTATTTGCAGTCAGGGTAGCGGTAGGCGAAACGGGAATCACAGGACCGCAGAGGTTTCAGAATCTCTGCCAGCTTTGCAATGGCCTGGTTGACACCCTGGCCATCAGTGAGGCCATTGGCACAGTGCTGCAGGAAGCTGTCTATCTTCTCCTGCACAGGTTGCAGGAATTTCCCCTTCAGGAGCTTAGGCAAAAGCTCTTGACACACCAAGACGAGGCTGTGCTTCTCCCTGATGGAGTTACAGGACACAAATGCAGACTGGCAGTCCACAGTCAAGCAGCTAAATATATCTTTGTACTCCTGTTGGCCATCAATCAGCTGGCTCCCTGTTGGAGACAATTAAACCACTTGTTAGAGGCATGGTGGAGAACTCTTGGATAATCAGAGATGTCTGTACCTCTGTATTAACATGGGGTTTGTTACTATCTAAAGGATACAGCCACCTTTCTCTACAAATTACTCTGTGCTGTAGCTGTATATGGGCCAATTTTCTCACTCCTGAAATATGTGTATTTTTCTGAATGACAGAGCTCTGCAGAACCGCCTGCCAGAGGAATTGGAGAGGAGTCTGTCAAGTCAAACTGATGCAGAAAAAATGAGAACTGGAGTACAAACCTAAAATGTGGAGCTCCTACAAAAACTACCACAAACAAGCAGACTTGTAATTTTTTCCATGTTACCGAAATAATTAACTTGCAACAACAGCTCATCTAGCTGGAGTCAAGTTAACAGTATTAGCTGTTTGGACAAGAAAAGAAAACCCAGTGGAAAATTTTCTGACAGCTGCTTCTGAATATTTGAGACCTGCTCAGCTGACTGTATGAACTGAGGAAAGGCCTTTTGAAAATTTGAACATTCAAAATGAAACTGTTAAATTATTGAAAGAATTGTCTTTGACTATCTCTACTTCCTGGATTAGACCAACGTAACCGGTGATCAGTGAATAGTAACCCTTATTCTTATGTAAAAATGACAAAAGGGGAGTTTGTTGTTATAATAATAATAATAACTGTTATTAGTTAATGTTGTAAATGAACATAAAAAGGGTACAGTGCTTAAAACAAATGAAGTTATGAAATTTCTACTTGCAAATACTGACATTTGTGAGGCCAAAGCTTTAAAAGGGGTGATATAGGAATACTTCAAAAGAGAGTGTTAAGCACTATGCACACTGAAACCTGCTGCCTGCTACAGAGGGTCACCAAACTGGTCACCAAACCACTGATAGCATGAAGAAAATATCTGTCACCTTTCCGACTCAGAGCCAGGATGGCAGGAGCTGCTGTCAGTAAATCTCTCAGTGGGATTTTCATTGTTTTATTTAGCAAGCAATGCTTCGTTGGTTAAAAAAACCCCAAACCAGCAGCAGGGCTGAGCGTAGCAGGTGACAGATCTGCCTGCCCTGCCTCGCTAAGCCCTCCTGCAACAGATGCGCCTCCACGGAGCCTGCTGAGTACCTTCCTCCTTGTCGATGATCCCCAGTGTGCTGGCATCCCGGATGAACAGATGCCCGTTGCTGAACACTCCAAAGGTGCCAGCGTCCACGTGGGTGAAGTAGAAGAAGTAGTTGAGGTCGTTGGTGCCCATGGAGCGGAGGACAGCGAGGAGCTGGAGCGCCAGGTCGGCGGCCACCTCGGGGGCCGCGCTGTAGAAGTCGCGCAGGGGTTGGGTGCTGGCACTGACCACCAGCCTCCCACAGGAGCCCAGGTACCGTGGGAAGGGCCATCCCTCCACGTCGGGAAAAATCTGCCAAGGAGAATGGGAATGGGGGGTTACCCCGGCCTCCTGCCTGCTGCACTCTGCCCTCGGAGCCACCTCCCATGCAGAGGACTTTGAAATACCCTGTCTGGCTTCAAGCAGCAGCACTAGTGTTGTGTTTTGTTTTCTAAATCAGCCAGCAATGCTTCCTCACCCCCTTCTGCCCTAACAGCTGGGAAAGGTGCTGCTTTGTCCTGGAGTAGCTTCGATGCTTTTTTTTTTAGTCTTTTTTTTTTTGGTCCTTTTTGTAATGAAGGAAGAATCTGATATTTTAAGATTATTCTATGAGGGAGACTAACTAGAAAGTCCAAGATAATAATAGGTTTCAAATTAACGAAAATTTTAGCTACAGAACAGCTAATTTTAGGTGTCTTTGATGGGTCCCTCATGAACATTATGTAGCTGAAGTCACAGCTTAGAGGTGAGGTGGGGCTAAAGCAGCTTTGCTAATTCATAATAACTGCCTGGCTCTTTCGTAGGAGACTTTGCAGTCTTAGGGACAGAAATGCTGAGTTACTCTGGTGAGGACACCTAGGCCTGGCTCCCTCATCCCTGCAGCTCATGCAGTTATCCCTGGTGGAAACCAAACCATATGACTGCTGAGCTATACCAACACAAAGCTTTCTGTCAACTTACCCATCTCCCCAGTGCCCCAGACTCTGCCAAAACATTATGGACTTGTCCAGTTTCATGTTTAATGTTGCTTCATCCTTCTGCTGTGAAAGCATTTTGAGCAACCATATAAAATCAAGACATTTCTCTTCGTCATACTTTTCTCACCTCTTTAAGCTGCATTCCCATATCTTTAGAGTGCCAAGAGCCACAGCCTCATGTCCCAGTGAGCCATGACCACGGTGGCTGAATGATCTCCAGGACCACCATTCCCCTTCTTTGGGACCAGGCAGAGGAAAGAGAGGAGCCACATGCCAGTCATGGCAGCAGGGAACCGGAGGAGGGGTATGAGGCCTCTCAGCTCACTACCTTCAAACCCAGAGTCCAGCTGTGTTTGAGATTCCACCAAACTCTTCTGCAAAGCTTCATTTTGCCATGAGGATAGTTATCAGTGGCACACAATTGGAAAAACCAGCACTGGCACACAAAGCATGGGAAATCAGTGCTCCATAAGTCCATGTTCAACATCCATGGGTCCTCCCACTCCAAAGCATGCTCTTTGTCTTTCATAAACAGTCTGTGACTTTAAGTAATACATTAGCAATGCAAACTTAACTCTGTGAAGTATCAGGGATGTGTAAAACCCTGGCTTTCACAGTCAATAGTGCAACACCCAGCTTGGGTTCTGATTTATTTAAGGGGCTGGGCATCCCTATCTCTCCACAGCTTCGCAGGCTGATGCAAGGAGCAGCTCAGGAGTCTGCCTGGCTTCAGCCATCCAACCCCATAGAAGAAACAGGTTTTATGAAGACCCTAGGCAGGCCAAAAGCCATGGGTGGGACCCCTCTGCAGCTGAGGGCTGGTGCACATCTCATTGCAGGATTTGCTTACAGGGTTTCAGGGTGGTGTTTCAAGCCGGGGCAGGGTGGTACGTACCTGTAACAAGATGGGGTGTGAGTTCACTGCCAGGGTGTAGAGCAGGCGCAGTTTGTCCCAGTCAGTGAGATGGTCCATGTAGATGCTGCCGGCGTCCGGCACCTCGGCATAGCGCCGCACTATCCTGTCCAGGAGACGCTGGGATGGGCAGCGCAGCATTGGGCTGGACAGGCCCTGGTGAGAGAGGAAAACATGGAAAAGATGTTTGTTTTCCAGCCTGAGATGTCGTAATATGCTTGGACCATGCTGAGTACGGGCACCTCTGTGCTCTGCCCACTGTGCCTCTGCCTGATGGGGCACAAACTCTGAAGGGGACGGGCACACAGGGAGATGTCAACAGCAAATCCCTCCTAGGAAAAGACCCATGCCATCCATAAATACCTGCTTGTAACTCAGGTTTCCAGAATGGCACCTAGTCTTCACGGGACAGCCATGGACACTGCAAACCTCGCATTCCTCCAACTGCATGGCACTATGTGTGTCCACACTGTGGGCCTCCTGCCTCCACCTAGGTTTCTAACCCTGGCATTCCATCTCTCTGATGGACGCCCTCCTGTTGTTAAAACAGTGAGTCACTTCCCTCATTAAATAATCTCCAGATCGCTCCACTATTTGCTTAACCTGTGAGCAGCTTTCTCGGAAATACTATTTGCTAAGGTCAGTAAACATGCTTTGAAAGTGTAAATAAACATTGTGTGCGAGTACAAGCACAGGATATATTCCCTCTCTGATAAACTCATGCATCAAAACCAAATTTGAATAGTCTGTGAGTATATTTTGTAAATACCACCAACAAATAAAGAACCATTGGCCTAATGGAATTGATTATCACTGTATTTCACTGTTCAGGTTTGGAGGTTTGGCTTGTAAAATTGCACAAGCAATCAATGACTGGGATAAATGGCATAGAAATTTATACTTTCATGGTCAAGACTTACTTTTTTTTTCAGTTGTTCTTACTTAATAGTCAAGGAGAGAGGATGTATGGAGGGTTGCCCACAGTGGCACAGAAGCACTGCCTGCCATGTCTCTTCTGGGGAAGGGAATCAGGTTTTTCTAAGCCTCTTTGCTAAAAGCTTATTCCAGTAGACCAATTTACTCTTTTGGGTTTTCTTTATGATTTGATGGTTGGGAGATGTTTTTCAGAGGAAAGGGCACTGGAGCTCACATTGCCCTCTGCCATTCTTCATACTGAGAGTAAAGATTTGACTCAGCATCTCCCTAAGTCATTTGGTATCTCTGAGGTAGGTCTCTCTCAGCCCTTCCTGTGCGTGCTGTTCATTTGGCATAAAACACTCTATTATTCAGCCACAACAATGAAATAAAAGAAACACGCAAAGAAAGAGTGTGACATTTTCAAAATTGGAGGTGGAAAGGGGAGACTGAATATCCCATGTCTTCTCTGTATCCCTGCTGCTCTCAGAGGGGTCCCAGCCACAGCTTCCTTGGACCTCAGTTGCACAGAACAAGCCCTGAATGCCAACAGCTGGTCAAAATTACCTGAGAAACTCAATCCCAACTGAAGCATTGCTTTGCAACAACCAAAGAACCCTTTTTTCCCCCTAATAGAATAAAACATTTGTCAAAAATAATTCTCCCTAGTTCTAGTTACAAGTCTTCATACACTCCTCTCCTCTGGTGTAGCCTTATCAAAGAAATATTTTCTCAATTAATTGTCTAAAACCATGAAAGGGGTGTGGCAGGAGGGGTGATTATAGATTTCTGTCTTGGGCCACTTGCAGGAATGTTGTGCCTGACTCTGTCACTTTCCCTTTGGAGGAAAAGTGAGAAAAAATGAGCAGAACAGAACTGTGTTAAGTAAGAGATAAATGGTGGAGAAAGCCTCTTGCAGCTCAGTGTGTATACAAATATTTGCAGCCAAAGTCAGAAAGCCTTGCTGCCTCCAGGGGTTTGCAATGCAAAAGCTGAGACCCTGAAGAGCACACAATAGGAACAGAAATCACAGGGGCAGAGAAGGCATGACAGGTGTAATCAGGATTTTTCCGAGGTCAGACCTCATCCTCATAACACAGATGTGGACTTGTGCTGCACATGGTGCTCATGGCTGCTGGTTTCCTAAGGAATCATTTCAGGCACACCAGCAGCAGTGAGGGAACAGAGGAGAAAGGCTGGGTGATGTCACCTTTGCACCAACACTGGTGCAGATTCCTACAGTTTAATGAAGCCCTGATCCACAAAAACTGGACAATAAGGTCTTTTGATTTCAGCAGAGATAGCCAACAGTGTAAAGCTCAGCACTTGCTCAGTAGTTTCGGTGGAGAGAGGTCCCTCCTTCCTGCAAACTGATGGAAACATCCCTCCAGCAGAAAAAGAGTTGGAGTTGTAAAACTGTCAGACAAAAATTGTCAATGGAAGAAAAATGTGAAGAACACGTATTAGAAACAGTGGAGATATGGATTTATGTGAGATTATCTTCAGTCCTTTGCAGCATCTTATCAGTCCAGAGAATAAGACCTGACAGACAATCTGATGTATTGTTTGTGATTGACATGGAAAACTTAGTTACATTGATTAAATACCCACATTTTTATATCCAATAATGAGTAATTCCTGCAAAGCCTACCTGCACTCAGCTGTGATTTTTCTTCCCCCTACTGCACAGTACATGATGCATTTTAAACTCAATATGTGCATACATATGCATCTGTAGCACAGACATATGTAGAATTCACTGACGTAAAGACAGCTTCTGGAAGACAAATTCTCCTTGCTCTGGGTTCTCTTCAGTCAGCTCAAGGAGGGATGGCACAGACCAGGAGCACAGACACCTCCTGCCCCATGAGCTGCCACCTGGGTGCTGCTTCACCAAACGACCAGCTTTAGGGTGGGCTCCAGGAGGCAGCACTTGAATGTAGTTGTCAAAGCACCTACAGCTCCTGGCCATGTGAAGCCAAGGGTTTCCTTCACTTCCAAAAGGAAGAAAGTAAGGATGCCCTGAGTAGCTATGGGTTCATCCCCTCTTCCAGCAGGTTTTCTGAAGCACATCTCTGATGATGAGGGACCAGGTCAAAGAGGCCACAGGTATGGGAAGTGGCTCTGGGAGCCCCATAGTGCCCATCCTTTCCTAGGATGGACTCGCTGACAGTCGAATGAGCTGCTGCACATGTGCAGAAAGCAAAGAAATGTGTACTGGCCTCAGAGATCAAATAACCATGGTGCTGGCACATCTGCTGAGGGTAGACTGAGGTGTTGGTCAGTAGTTTTAAACAGTCCATCCTAGAGAGAGGGGCTGCAAATACTGGCTTTTCACCTTGGTACTGCTTTCCTCTGTCTGCCTCCAGCATTTTCCAGGCTGTGCTTTGAAAGCAGGGCTGTAAATTTGCCCTGTGGGCAATCTGTGCTGAAACTAACCTGCTTTGTTGTTGCTCTTCCCCTCCAACAGGAAAAGCACTTAGTGTGGTTTGAGGTGATGAGCTCCTGGGCAAAGCAGTGTGTGGTTGGGGCTGCTGTGCAGGCTGAGCCCCTGCTAAATCCTGCTCATCTCTGGGGCAGGCTGGATTTTAAGACTGAAGACTTCACTGCATCCAGTAAAAATTTTCATTGTGGTGGATGAAATAATCACTGTGGCAGGCAGCTCAGCTGGTGGCTGGGTCAGGCAGGGCAGGCAGTGTAAAGTGGAAAAACATTACTTCATGGACTGTCATTTTGATTCAAGCACCTTGTAGTTTGTTGTAATTCTCTGTCTATAAGGCAAAATTACCTGAGCCCGTTAGTTTTCCTCAGTGCTACTATACAGGATAAACTGCAGGGAAGGGAGTACAGACACCACTGGGTGACTGCAGTGAAACAGGGTGAGCACCATGTCAGGCACCGAGAGTGGTGTGCTGTTAACATCCCCAAAAAGAGGGAGGGGGGATGGAAATAAAGCCATAAAAGCAGGTCTGCAGTGGGTATTTGCAGTGACATGTGGTAGCCCCAAGAAACGCCCCCCTGATGGCTCATGAAGGTTTACCAACATGTGTCTGCCCAGCAAACACTGCAGAGGGGCAGCAGTGCTGGGCTGGGGTGCAGGGGGAGGTGATCCTGCAGTTTTTGGCTGGGAGGAAGGCGATTGGTGTGGCCAAAGAAGAGGATCCGCATCTCTATGGGGGCAGATGGCTTGGGGAGGTCACACTGTAACCTGCAGGGGCCCACAAAATGGGGCTGGAGCAGGGAGACTCATGTACAAACTCGCACACACACAGTATGACTGAAATGTTGTTGCTGTTGGCTATTTTTCAGTTGAGACCACTGTGACACCAGAAGCCATTTTGCAGAGCACAGGCCTGATCTTAAAAAGTAATTGCTGCTGAAACTTCAAAGTGGGGGTATCGGGGTTAACTTGTTCCCACATGGAGGGGTAGGTCCCAAGTCCTCTGAATCACTATGCTTCTCATGTATTCAAACCTATATGCTGTTAGAAGGGATTTATATCCCAATTTAGGTTTCTCTGATTGATTTACAGAACAAAAGGACCATGAAAACATGAGCATAGCAATCCTGAGGCTGACATGCAAAAGTCTGGGCCTCCCTGCAGCCTCCCATGTCCTCTGCAAGTAAAAAGATTGCTGAAATGTCCCGGGGAGTTCATCCCTGGGCACATCCCCAGGCTGGCCCTGAGCTCACTTCAGAGGCGCCCTGGAGCTGGTGTCAGCTCAGCTTCCCACTGCTGCTGCACAGGGAAATTCAAGCTCCTGGGAGAAACGGGATAGGTGCAAGGTCAGGGTGTCCCAGCCAGTCTCTGTGTGATGCTGTGTGTGCATATGTATGAACATGTGTGTGTGCAACCCAGCCAGCCCAGCCAGCAGTTCAGTCTCGGAGAGGACGGGTTAGGAAAAACTGTACAGCACACAAAGAGCCTTTTAAGGAGAAGGATTTGGGCTCAGCTAATGATTTAACTTTGCAGCAGATCTGAGATACCACAGAGCCACATTTCTACAGTTACCTTTTCACCCAGCTCAGCAAATAGAAGTTTTAAGCTCTCGACTCCTTCCCTTTCACACAGCACTGACAGGGGTGGGGAGCAGCACAGTTTTGCACAAGCACCTGGACACTCCAGCAAGGCTGGAGGACCTGGCAGTCCAACTTGCTCTCCTGCAACCCCTTTCAGTGCTGCCTGGCCGTACAGTGGGAGCCAGCAGGTGCCTGAGAAGCTGCTCCCTGCCACCACGGGGAGGAGTTGTCCCTTCCCATGGCCCACAAGCTCAGGTGAGGGATGCTTTGAAAGGAAGTGATAGAAATCTGTCCACTCCTGATTACTTGAGTATACCTCAAGATGTTCATCTCGCCCATCTGTGATGATACCTCAGATTGTATCACTACAATTTCCCCGCATACTATACCACTGATGGCCTCAATTTCCCTCATGATGTTCATTCTGTCCACTAGTGATTACCTCAGATTCTACCAATTCCACTACTGATTAACTCATTTTTACCTCAAAATGTTCATTCTTTGCCCTATAGACTACCTCAAGCTTACTGCCAAAATTTTCCCTACCTGTCCACTACTTTTTACCTAATTTTTATGTCAAAATGTTTTTCCTCTCTTCTACAGATTACTTCTAATTTTACCCAGAAAACTTTCCTTACCTGTCCACTAGCAATTAGTGCAGTTTGCCCCAAAACGTCTCTGCTAGAGATTATCATAGATTTTTACCACAATTTTCTCCCTAACACCTTTCCTGAAGTTACTAGACAAAGTACAGTGTATCTTTGCTCAAAAAAAAAAAATATCCCTGTCTAGAATGTGCCACCCAGGAGGGTACTGGCTTTAGGGTGACCTGCTGTGCTGGACTGTTGGTGATTTGGATCTCAGTGTAGTCCAGGCACTGCTGATGCTCCAGCATGGATCTCTCACTCTCCTTCCTCAGGTGTGCTGCCCCACGGGGCAGGAAAGACTAAAGCAGCATAACTTCAACACTCAACAAAGCTGAGTGGATGCAACAGCAAGCAATTGTCTTTCCAAAAAAAAAAAAATTAAGTCCCTTTTTCACTGCCACCTTTCTCTTGGAAGGGGGATAACTGCTGGAATAATCCTTTTTTGCCTCTCAGGGTCTCCTTCACTGAATATCAAACCTCCTCCCTGCTCTTTTCCAGTGGTTATTGCAGTATTTTGCTGTTGTTTTGATGGGGTGAGTGGGGATGCTCTGTGCCACAACTGCCCATCTACTTGGTGGCAGTGATTCTCAACAGTATGCCTGTTCTGCCCTTGCCTGTGACACTCCAAGACTGTGACAGAAAGGGCAGCATGCTTCTTTGTGCCTGAGGTCATTTGCTATGGATGGCAGGCGGATGAGTAATCGAGGCTCTGGCTCTGACTGCCCATGCCACTCCTCTTGCCAGCCACAAGCAAGAGAGGTTCGTGCTGATCTGGTCCCTGGTCCAAACCAAAATCACTTTCAAGGCATGGGCTGCCCTTTTGTGTACAACATTATGACCAAAAAAATCCCAAACCCACAGTGTTGGGACATGGTCAAAAACTCGAAAAAAGAAAATGGCAGAAATTTCCCCACTGGAGCTGTTGGCATGTTTGTGTGTATGGCTCTGTATTATCCTTGTGCCCGAAGTCATGGGTGCTATGGCTTTCCATGGGCCTTCAGTCTCAGCCTGCACAAGAAGCCAGGAGCCAGTGCCCTCCTCACTGGGGGCCAAGCCTGCACAAGCCCTGGCCAGGCTGTGCCATGGCATTACTGTGGCTGGGGGAGCTTGAACCTGGACCATGACACTTTTCTTCCCATCAGGGCCTCATTTTGCTTTCCCCTTTGGCAGGGGGATTGGCTGGGGGGACACAGGGCTGCCTCATCTCCATCAACCAGGCAGGAGGGAGAGTGACAGCCATCACCCAAACTCACCCTCCAACCAGCAAGTTGCAGCCATATCTCCTTCAGACCCTTTTCCCCAACCCACAAACCACACGGAACTCCTGGGACTCCCTCTCCCCACCTCTCCACCCCGTCCGTGTGGGGCACAGGAGCCGTGAGGCACAGACCTGGACCAGGTCGGGGGTGAGGCGCTTGGCCCGCAGCCACTTCTGGAAGCGTTGTGTGCGGCGCAGGGCGCGCTCCAGGCTGCACGTCCTTGTCTTGAGCAGGGAGGTGCAGATGCGCTTGTCGGCCCGGTCGTGCTGGTACTTGGAGGTCAGCCGGGTGATGTCCACCAGCCGCCAGCTCTTGGCATCGTCAGTGTAGTTGCCCGAGTAGCTGAGCAGGTAGCTGGGGGGCAGCTTTAAATGAGAAGAAAGCCAGGTGTCAAACCTGCCAAACCAAAACGAGAGCCCCACGGAGAGCGGGTTAACAAGCCACACGGACACCCACACGGCGCCCGCCCCACTGAGTTCCTCCACCTCATGCCAACCCAGCAGGCTGAAACCACCAGCTGAGGGAACATGCTTTGGAAAAGATATCCTTCTTTGCTTCCCATTTAAACCATTCCTTGACAAGAACAGTGCCGTGGGCAGAGGGGTGAAACATCCAAATGGGGTTTTTTTGAGACATGTAGAGGGAGAGAAGAAAGGGCGAGTGTCATAGGGTTTTGGTTCATGAAGAATCCCCATTGTTTTAAAATTTCCTTAATCCTACAGAAAGGCTTCCAAAGAAAGGACTACTCAAAAATTAAAGGGACACTCCTGACAATAAAACCTCCTGACAATAAATGTATTTGGGAATTTCAAAATGACCTTTTGTTCTGAGGTGGTGGCTTTACTCAGTACTGGGGTCAACATGTCTCCCCCAACATTGCTGACTGTTTTAGTGGCCAGGATGAGTGGCCTGTCCAGCAGCAGAGTTTGGGGTGTGATGGGGAGACAGGGTATGTGTGCCCTGGACATGCAGCACCACTGTAGCCATGGATATCTTGCACTAATTTGCTCCCCCTACTCAGGCACAGGAGGGGAGCATATGGGCTGGGTAATTAGGTAATTTTTTTTGTTTGAGCAGCCCCCTCAGCCCTGCCCACACACACATTGCACATGTCTGAGCTGAGGATCATGGTGCCTGTTCTGTGTGTCTGTAACCTGCCCTTGGAAAGTGGCTGAAGCCTGACCTTTGGTTTGGCCAAAGTCCTGCATTTGCTGCCTCTGAAACCTCCTGCCCCCACCTCCTTGCCCGAGTGTGTAAGAAGGCACGTTCTAATTTAATTTCACCATAAATTAAAGCCGGTAGCTCTGAAGTGAAACAGGAGAGGCAAGAAGTTCCCTGCAGGATTAGGTAGCTGGAGTTAGATGAAAAGAAATTCACAAATCTCAAGGCCAAAGCTGTTCTTTCCTTTCAACTTCCAGTTGGGAAATTGTCACAGAGAAATTTGGGGAGGGGATTCATTTTCTGTGATTTCAGGCAAATAACTGACTCAGCAACACTAACCAGCACCAGAGGCTGATCAGCCTCCTCCCCATGACCCCTCTTGTAGGCAGCACCTCACTCCCCTTCCCCACCACAGATCCAGTGCAGCTCAGCTCTGGGGTAAGCACAGGTGCCCAGGAGGGGGGAAACCCTGGTGCTTGCCCTGACTTGACATTCAACTCTAGTCATGTGCCTCCTTCCAAAAATTTGCCACTCAGATGCAGGCTGGCCAGAAGTGGGGGAGCTCAGTCCCTTGTATGAACAGGTTGGTGGGTTCCAGTTTTTCAGTTGCTTGGGCATTTTGCCCAACATGAAATTGAATCTTCCCTAAAATTAGGCCACTTGACATGAAAATAAACATCTTGTGTGGGTCTTTTTTTTTTGGTCTAGTTTTGAACTAGGACTAAAGAGCAGATAGTAATTGCTGTGCCTCACTGTGATTTGTGCATCAGGACCCCTCCCAGTGTCTAATCTGCAAAGCTGGTGCAGTGTGCCAGGCACATCCAGAGAGAAGATGGCAATGGGCTGAGATTCTCTTTGTTTCTTTCTTTCTTTTTTTTTTCTAAGTTAAGCAAAAATACCCTGTGATTTGGCTGAGACGTGTGTATTCAAGGGAGCTCACGTCAGGCACATAGTAGGAAAAGTGCTGCCTCCTGCATGCAGGCAGCACATGGATGTGTGAAATCCAGGGCTGAGCAGTAATTTGGGGGTGGATGGAGAGATTTCCTCTCCAGAGCTTTTGGGGGAGAGCCACATGGGCCTGGGAACCCAGCATGGGCTGCAACAAGTCTGTATTTGGCATCAGTTCTGGGCAGCACAGAGCTAGCCTGGCACACTAGTTAGATATTTTCAAGATTCATCATCAAGTGGTGCTGTAACAATTCACTCTTATATGAAGATTTTTAGCTAAGGGCCTGAATGTGCTTTAATTAAGACTTTCAGAAAGATCTGTGTGATTACAGATTTTAGATCAACCCAGAACTAAATGCTGAAGAAATTCAAACTTATTTTTCTTTTTGCCTGGATGAAATGAAGTATTTTGTTTCAGCTAAAATAATTTTGCTTGCATTTAGAATTTTAGATTTTTTAAAAAATGAAGCAAGTTAAGTCTTAAAATGAAAAATAAAGAAATGACATATAAAACCCCATCAAATCTAAGTATTCCGGCTTTTTCAGACTTATTTCCCATTATTTTTGGCCGGAGCTCATCACCAGTATTGGCACAAGTTTGTGAATAGTTTTGGTCAGCTCGGTTTTGCAGTGTTTTTAAAGTTTAGTATTTTACAAAAACTTCAACTGTTCTCTGCTCTTGGTACAGTTGGTAGGGAGGCTTGGTGTTCTCATTTACAGATGGATAAAGTTGGGCAAAGATAAGGGAAGTAAAGAACATTAGAACACAAGATGAGTCACCATCCATTCTGGGAACAAAACCCACATCTTCTTACTGTGGAAGCATGTCACAACTCCCCAAAATGATGGAGAATTAATGAAGCATGTTCTAATTTGAATTAACAGAGAGAAGCACCAATGCCATCCACCTTTGTGAACATATGGAAAGGTACAGGAGGGTAGATCAAAGAGCATGAGTGCTACTGAAATTTCCCTTGTTTAACCTCCCACTTGCCAAATAAATCCCAGTTTTTCAAGAAATCAAGTGGGAGAACAAGTTTTACCCATGCAAAGGAAAGCCTGGAGCTGAGTGACTGCTCAGGAGCACATTTTTGGGTTCCCCTTTCCAAAGCGCTCAGAGCAGAACTGCACGTTATCAGTTATTTGTGTTCTGCATGGCTTGTGGGAAGACTTGGCTGGCTGGAGACAAAAAACATCTCTGGCTTAGGAAGCCCCTCTCCCTTCCCTGAGGCAAAGCTTTGTGCTCCCCCGTGTCTGTGGCTCTGCATTCCTGGATCCCTGTGGGATCCTCTGTACACTCGCACTCCTTTCCCGCTGCCCCTGGAGGAAACCCAGCCTGGGGACCTCCTGCCTTCGCTCACGTAGCACCTTTTTGCCCACACCAAGGTGCAGCAAACAGCTGGCCACCAGCCAGCCAGAGACAGTCTCTCACTGCAGAAGGCTCCTGCTGTTTCTGGAGGGCTGAAGGAAGCTGCACTGCCTCAGCCTCCCCAGTGACCAAGCGGGAGTAATGGAAAGGGTGCACCTGTGATGAGCTGCACATGCAGGAGCTGCTTTGTACCTGGCAGCAGGTCCCTAAAAATCCTGCACAGGTGAGTACCAAAGGGACCCCAGCAGTGTGGGGCATGGGGCAGGAATCAGCTCCTGTGCCATCCTGCTGCAGGGAATAAAATGCAGAGCAGCCCATACCCTGAACACACCCCTGCAGCCCCTGTCAGCCAGCTGAGCACGCTGACTGCAAATCCATCCTGATTTTGGGGACAGGAGTCCAGGACGGGATGGGAGAAATCCAGCACTGTTGGTCTGGACCTTCTTGGTGCCTCTGCACCTCATTTACTGCTTGCTCTGCAGAGAGGGCAAAGTGACAAGGGCTGAGACCTCTGATGTGCCACAGCAAGGAGTGCTCTGGCTTAGCAAAGGCACAAGCAGTAAGGGAAGGATGGATGTTTGGTATTACAAGTCCATCCCAGACAAACCATTACGGTTTTACTATGCTACATTTTATAGGATAGTTTAAGATAAAAATGGTGATTTGTCTACTACTATACTACTCACATTATAACATTAAAAATACAATTTTACTATAATAATTTCTTCTCCCCCAGGCTTTTATATCTATAAAAGAAAGTGCATATGGCTCTATAAATCATATCAGACCCAATAAACCCTTCTTCTGCCAAACACTGCCTTTAACTTTCTCAAGTACATCTGGTAACGTTTTCCCTGCTATCATCAAATACTCTCTGCTTTTGAGCCTAAAACTGATTGGGTTGGTCTAAAGACCACTTGGACAGTGTTATGTCTCATCAACATCGAGGTAGATGCAATTTCTGCCTCTGCCTTCGAGTTCTCACAGAAACCTCCCAGAAGTGTGCCAATAATTTAGCCACATCTATTTTTGAGCATGTGGTTAGCTTGATGTGCAAATGTCCTCATGCCCCAGGCAGGTTTAAATTGCTTTTGATCTTAGTTAATATGCACGTGAAATTCTGCACATTCACATTGTTGCACCTGGTACTATAAAATTATATAGTATGTTTATATGTTTTTAGTTTGGAGCACACAAACTAAACCTCCTTTGCCTTTCGTCAGTTGCTCATAATAAAATATTTCCAGGGAATCTAAACAAGCTGATTTCTTCCTTGCCTCTTCCCTTCCCCCGTTGCTGCCTTGAGTTGTTTTGGAGCCACTCTAGGTAGAAATTTGTGCCTTTTACTCCTGCTTTCAAATTATAATTCAGGGCTGAAGTATGATTACTGTGGCTTTAAAACAAAAGAGACAAAGCAGCAGCTTATAGACATTAATTATAATACTAAGCACTGTAATGGCAACTGGGTGCTAAGTTGCTCTTTGCATTGTCCTTCATGGAAGTATTTGGAAATTCTAACAGGCAACTTTCAAATTACTATGCTTTAAAAATTACTGTGCTGAGTTTCTGACCTTATTTCTTCTTTAAAGAACTTCTTGCATATGGACGTCCCAATGCAGGCGTTGCATTTATCAAGTCCCAGGAAAGTCCGGCCAAAACTGTAGCTGGGTTTGATGTGAGGCACAGATGGAGAAGCTGTTGCTGCTGTGGAAGAGTTACAGCTCAGAGCCAAAATCAGGAGCAGCATCAGCAGATCTGCAACTCTGGAGCAAAGGCAACATATCCAGCACCCCATCTACAGGAGTGAAGAGCTCTGCCTTTTGAAAGTTATCCCTCTCTCTGCTTTCGGTCTCTTTTAATGACTTCAGCCTGCAGTGGTGAGCCCTGAAACACGGCAAGACACTCTGGGTGCAGGAGACCCTGCTACAGTCCCCATCCTGCCAGCTGGTCACTGGCTCTATTGGCTTGAGGTTTGGGTGGGAAAGATATGATGTAGGGTGGGGAGAAGGAAATACATGGAGGATGCAGATAACTTGGGTTGCTATGGTTACCTTTCCTTTACTTGGTGCAGCTGCTTTGGCCCCTGCTGACCCTCCCATCAGCCGACTTGGAAAACAACACGAAGCAGTGCTCATCTGCACTTGCTGCAGACAAATGAAGGATATCCTGTCGCTGGAGTAAAGGGCATATGTGGGACACTTAGTAAAAACTGTTTTGGATGGAGTAATAGTGTGGCAGAAATGCACATTTCACCAAAAGCCAGATCCCTGTTGTTCCTGGAGGTTTGTGACGCTGAATGGCTTCACTTCTCGGACGCTTTCTTGGCTCAGTTTGCCCTTCTCACAGAAGCACTGAAAAGGCTGTCAGGTGGAATCATTGCTGTTCTGTTTCTTGAGAATACCATTGTTTAGCAGTGATTGCACCACAGTGTTTCATGCCACAGAAAGCAGCATAGCCTGAAGCTTTCAAAAGCTCCCAGCTGACATAACAGCCTGGCCTCTAAGGCCCTCTTGGAAAATGGGGCTTTGCAGCAAGACTTGTGTGCTTTTGAATATCTTTTCCTGGTGGTCCTGGCATAGCAAAGAAACTAGAGAAAGGGATGCAGGCTAACTCAGGAACGTGTCAGAGGTTTCAAATACACTTAGAAATTACTGTGATCACACACAAAAGCTGTTCTCACCAGGTCAAAGACTTGAAAGTTATGGAAATTGCAGGCTATCCATACTGACCTGGGTGCTGGGCACAGGACTACACCTTTCCTGGGCTGGAAGCAGATGGGGTGCAGGCATGGGCTCTTGCAGGCTGCTGCTTGAGGCCAGGAAAGCACACCTTGAAGGAGCAAGTGGTACCCTGGCCACAGGCAGCACATGTGGTGTCATCAGTCTTTGGTCCTCTCCCATCATGTTTTGATGGACATGAGAGGCTCTCCTGGGCCATATCTCACCATGGGAGCAGACTGAGGCTTTGGAGACTTCTCATCCCCCCAGCTGGATTACCCCCACCGTGTGGGCAAGCCATTTCCAAGCACATTTTTAATGGAAAAAAAGGTGCACTATAGCCATCCTTTATTATTCCCTGCAGCATTTAATGGCAGCCTGATGGGACTAAGGGAGATAAAAGCTGCAGGGGTGCATGTTGGGTTCTGCAATTGCCCCTCATTTTCTGGAGGGGCTGCTGGGGAAAGGGAATCCTAACAGTACAAGGCAGCTCTTTAAAGCACAGATGCTCATTACCTGTGGCACTTGGGAGATCTGGGGTCTCTCCTTGGCCCTGTACCCTTGTGGGAGATTGTTTCATCCTATGCACAAAATGGAGATAAGTGACATTTAGGGTTTGTCTACAGTGTGCAGCACAGACAGAGGAGGATAACAAGCCCTGCTGAGAGGGAAGGGGTATGTAATGAACCCTGGGAAAGCTGCAAAGTAGAGAGGCTGGGTGGTGCTAATATGCCATCAAGGTCATTCAGTGCATGGCTCTGCATTGCACCACAGTCACATTTAGCCCAATACTCCAGTATAAAGCTCTTTGAAATATGTTGATGGAAGGAGACACACCAGAGCTAAACACCAAGATTGGTTGTCTCCCACTTCCAGAAGTTTATTCCTGGCTTTTTCTATTGCTGGTACATTGTTCCTCTCCCCTCTGCAGGAATCAGCCCTGCCCATTATTTCCTCTCAGTAGGTCTGCAACACTGGCTATATTCACATTGCTCCCTGCCCAGCACTTCCTTGGATGGTACCAAAAATACACATCAGCAACTTGTCTTTATCTTCATTACATAGTATATAAAATACATATTCTTCAGTTTCTTTACTAATTTAATTGCCTCCCTTCTGTCTTCAGTCCCGTGTTGTAATTTTAAGAGCAGAGACTCAAGCTCCCATCTCCTGATGCCTTAGCCTGCTCTGCCCCATGGAAAGGGGAAGTCTCCAGCCTCTGGAGCTGGTAACTGAGCCTTTTTTATGGCAAACCCCATGCTCTGGCACAAAAACCTGCTTCATAGGTAGCAGGGTTTCTGTGTTATTAATGATGCCTCAATGGCTGTGTTGTACTTGCACTTTAGCATAGTTTGGGCATATGTAAAGCAATGATTATCTCTCCCTGGGAACAGCATGTGTAATTGTGTTTTCTTACAGTGTATCAAACCTACATCACCTTCAAGTGTTATAAAAGAAAAGAATGTGAGCTGTTCCATCATATCCACCTCAAGCTTGCTGCTGGCATTTGCACATGCCCCCAGGGTCTGAGCCCTCCACTTCCCTCAAATATTTTTGTCAGGTTGGGCAGTTCCTGAGCACAGATGATGTGTGTAGAAAACACTCATTCATGCTCACAGCACTGGAAACCAAAGCTTAAAAGTGAGTACACATATATCTGAACCAGCCTAAAATGGCAGGTGAGAAAGTCTGGCTTCTTATGTGTCACAAGAGGGGCTGCACTCCTGAAAGCAGCCTCTCTTTTAAGGAGGTGGTTCAGCAGGTAATGTCAAACCTGTATTTATTTTCCTTTCCTTCTGGTGACTTGGTACATTGGTGTTGTGGTCAGGTGGTGAACAGCCATGTCTGCAGAAGCCTTCTAAATCTTCTCCTTGTGCCAGGTGGGATTTTCAGGCCATGGATTGCAGTGGTGACTGCTGGAGATGCTGATGGCTTCTCCCTAATGACCCACTGGGACCTTCACAAACCTTGTAACAACACACTTCTATGCAACACCACTGACCACATGAAAACAAGGAACCAGGGCCCTAATGAAAAAGCCTAGTTAGTTTTCTAGAAGTTATAGTCTCCAAAAATTTCTAGTATGATCGAAAATGCATGTACTGCTCTGTCAAAGTCAGACCAATTGCAGAAAACTTTCGAGGTGGTTTCTACCAATATCTAGCCTCTGTTCCTCATCTCTCCTTTCTCCACATGCCATGAGGGGTGTGAAAACATACCTGGCAACACAGCCCCACTTCTGGCAACAACCCTGTGGGCAGCAGAGCTTCTGAGTCCCAAAAATTCCCAATCTCCGAAGAGTCCTATAGCTGTGGGCTGGCTCACCCCGAGCAAAATGTGATGCTAGTTCTGTGCTCTGGATGTAACAGGGACATTGGAAATGGCTTTGCAGAGCAGGACACCTTTTTAATTAGTTAAAATTAGTTAATTAATTTTGGGTAATCACCACTAAATGCTTCAGAACTGCCCAGATGCAGAGGAACAGGAGGTGCAACGCAGCTGCTCCTCAGGTGACATTGCTACCAGGACCCTTGCTGCTACTGACCTGCATCTGCTCACAGGGATCTTGCTGCTTGGCCAACCTAAATGGCAGGTTTCAGGTGTCAAATCACCTCATCTTCCTCTTCAGCCCAGGTTTGCTGCTGCAAAACAGCCTTCTCAGCAAGTATTGGGTTGCTGAGCAACAGGGCATTGCTGGGCGGGTTGCGAGAGGGCTGCATCTCCCTGCCATGCACAGAAAGGAAAAAATAGACAGGAAAAATCAAAGTTTTGCTGGAAGAGGAGAGGCTCCTGCTCTTCCTGAGGTCCTCATTAAGCCCTGCATGGGTCTTGCTGCCTGCAGGGCCCGGATAAGACCTTGGCTGCCACACAGAGCGGCTTCGCAGGACAGGGTGGAAGTCAGCTCAGGGTGTGGTGCAACATGATTATTCCTAATAGTATTTTTCATTAATCACATCCAAGATAATCATTAAACTATTGCCAAGTAACCAGTGCAGACTTGATATCAAGCTGCTTATCACGTCAATCCCAATTCAGGCTGGATGTGTGGATTTATAGCTGGAGTGGGCTGACACATTTTCAATTCTTTCAAAACGAAAAATGTGTCTTTTTGAATGCTGCAAAACTCATAGCACTTGGGAGGATGCGATCACTTCCTTTTTCTCTGTTTTCCTCCCGATTGCATGATTATGAAAGGAACATCTGTTTAGAAGTCATCTGCAACAGAAAATTTTTGTTCCAGTTGGATTTGTAATGGACAACTTCTGTTATACACTCTTATTCTCCCCACCCTGTTTCTTTCCCTTTTTCTCTTTCTGAAAGATGAAAGAAAGGAAGAGGAGGAGGAAAAAACCCAAGAAAACAAACCCCACCACCCAGACTACAAATACAGGCAGAAAAAGGGGCCACTGAGGTGTGGGTGGTGTGAAACACCACAGCTGAGCTGGCAGAGCATGTTTGCACTTCAATTCACTTTGAGAAGGTTTGACGTTGTGTGTGTATTTTTCTACATTTTGAATCAATGAAAATACTAAAACAGCGATAATAATTTGGCACTTCCTTTGTCTCACCAGGAAATAATTCCTATTGTATGATAAGCTTGGACATAATTAATCTGAAGCTTCAATAATGTAGTATATCAATTATATAAAGTTAGGCATGGTTCTGTACCTGCGGTATTTTTTGATTCTTCCTGACTCCGTTCTTCTATTGCAGAAGAGGAGACCTGTTGTTAGGTTGGAAATCTCTGCCTTTGCATACTGCTAGGCAGCTGGGAGAAAAAGCCACTGTGGCCAACAGATAAGCCCAGTTCTACTTTGTGAGAGGCTGAAATGTCAGTACAAAAGGCCACCCAACACTATCAGCTACTGTGGTGTTTGCAGTATTTACAGGACGGTGCCAAGCAGCAAAAATTGTGGAAGAGGATCCTGGTGCATCAGTATCCACAAACAGAAAATGACATACTAAATCCAAGCCTAAAGGAAAAGGATAATGAAAAGAAAATTGGCAGCACACCAGAATAGGGTGTGCTGGTCACTCCCTGCACAAACCATGCAGGAATGAGGTGAGGATGAGCTGCTGGGAAAGGGAACAAAGCTCCTCATCAAGGAGCAGTTGCCCTCGGTAGTGGCCTTGCATCTGCTCCCGGACCACTCATGTGGCCAAGCAGCTCCTTAGGTCAAGTCTGAGTCCAAGTCCACCTGACTGTAACTAAAACACCAGCACCTGCATCGTGATTTTCTTTGATGATACAGCAACAAAGAAACAAAGCATCCCTTTCTAGGCACAATAAATAAATAAATACAATTATTTTCCTATAGAAAAACAAATATTTTCACATCATGCAATCTTTTCAGAGGGGAAAGACCTACCCACAGAATTTTCCTTGGACATGTGCTATTGATTCTGTGTCCCAACAGTTAAAAGATTAAAAATAATGCAGACTTTTTGGCATAGTTCAGATTTTTGATCAAATTCCTCTGTAAGGCAGAAACAGGACAAAACACAGTCATGTACAATGAAAATGGCATGGCAGAGAGACACTCTTGGGATGGGTTGGCTAATGAACTAGAGCTGTTAAAATACCAACCTGATTTCCAAGACCAAAGTGAAACAATTTTAAAATATAGGTATGAAAAGATCCCTTCTGAAGTAGTTACCTGGTAAAGGAAAAATCTTAAAAAAAAAGTCCTGAAAGAATAAAACCTAACAGATATTTGATCCAGTGGCAGACTGCTAACTTTTCAAAATCATAAATTTCTTTTTAGATACCAGTTGTTTGATCCCATTTGTTTCCTGTCCATCAGATTGGAATCCCTGGTTAATATTTTTATTCGGCTGTATTGTTCCAGCTGTCTGGATGGAAAGAAAGTTAGTTTGTGAGAAAGGTGTGGAAACTGTTCTGATTAACCTTGGGAGTGTTTTTGACCAATGCCGTGTGCTAGGACTGGGGAATTTAAGTATGAAGTTCAACAGTACAAGTGCACTTTAGGCAGTGACCTTTGTTTTTCTCATGTACCAAAGGGAACATGTGCCCTATAGTCTTGAATGCTTTTGTTATCCTACAACTGACATTTGCAGGTGACAATTTTCCACATTCATAAATAACTTTTGATATTCAGGCATTGATTCCTGTTCAGGTGGGATCAGAGCTGATACAGACTGTGTTCTGCTCTGTCCAGTCCAAACATAAAAACGTGAAATGTATTGATTGTCTTTATTTTTTGTTTGTTTTGTTTGCTAGTTTGGTTTTGTTCCTTTTTTTTTAAATGTCTCTTAAACCCCTGGTTTCAATTCTCTTCTGGTGATAAATCCAGTATTTTAATGCTTTGGTAACTAGGTATGTGACCTAGGCCACCTCCATTCTCTTCAGCCATTTTCTCCCAGCAGCCTTCTCCTTGCATTTCATAAGAAATAACAGTCAACTGAAGGAGAGTCCTCCAAAGCACCTCAGGTCTAAGCAGACTTACAATCTCTGGAAAACCTTTTTTACATGTAAGTGTGGTCCAATCGTGTGAAGAAGTAGAGCATATACATAAATTGTATTTAGTTTGGCTTGTGGAGGACTCAGGTAGATCATTCAATGCTTTATTATATTGGAGTTTACTGTCTGGATCAAGATTTTCTAGGATAGGCACCAAAATCCCTGTTAATGAAGCAGGGTAAATGAATTAATTCCCTAAACATGACTTACTCTCACATCATGAGTCCAAAGAAAACCTGAATATCTCATGCTCCAAGAGCAATGGTCGATCCCAGCCTGCACAGATTCTGTAACATGGTCTGTAATGCTTTGGCTCCACATTAAACTGCATGTGTAACCTGGCACCTTTGAAGGCTCGTGGCATGTGCTCCAGCTCATTTGCAGAATAGGAGAGAAAAAAAAAAAAACAAAAAGAAGAAAGAGGTATCCTAAAATCTGAGTTCCAATTGGTTTATAGCCAAAAAAGAGACCACGTCTAGTGTCAGAGGAGATAAACTCTAGAAGACTCCTAGAAAGCAATTGGCAAGGAAGTACCATCTCTTTCCATCAAACTGCTTCCTTCCATTGCCAGTTTATTACTTCTGCCTTTAAACTCCTTGGAGAGAAATTGTGCATGTCAGCCTCCCTTATATCATGCACTTCTTTTTCCTTCTCCTTCTGCTTTTGCTTTTTTTACTCCCCTCTCTGCTTTCCCACTTTCTCCCTCTGGAACAGCCTTTATGCCAGCTGGAAAGCCCTGGGGATCAGCCCCAGGAGCAGAGCAGAGCCTCGTGGAGCCCCTGGAAGGTGGGATACCTTTGTGAGAGGCAAGAACAGGCAGCAGCAGGACTTGGTGTTCTCCTCCATCCTGGATACCACAAACCTGCAGCAGAAAGTTGTCCTGTCAATGTGGGGACACAAGCAGCTGCTCTTTCCCACTCTTCCTTAACTCTCCTCTACATTAGTTGTTTTTTAGCATCCTTAAAGTAAATTGGTGACTACTTTGAAGATCCACGCTAGAAAACTGAGTGCACACATGTGCAAGCACCTGCACAGATTCATGAAGTTATCCAGGCTGCTCTTCCTTGTGTTTCCAGTGACTTTGTGCCTTGCACTTCTGGCAACAAATTAATATGGATGTGCAAAATCAAGAAAGGGTTAATTAAAAAAAAAAAAGCAAACTTTGCCTTGTTTGCACTGATTTTGCATCAGTTTCCATGGAAATGGAAGTAGAACAAGCCAAGAGCAGTGGTATAGCCAACTTCAGCTATTGGCTTCTAGTTCTTGCTTCTGTTTCCATGGAAATAGATGCCAAATCAGCAAAAAATAAGGTAACTTGTTTTAAGATACTGGAGTTTTAAAGGCTTGTCCTTATTTAACCTCAGTCATGAAGATAGATGGTGAGGGGAGGCAGCCAGCAACAAAGTGAAAACTTTTGGAGGCTCTTTCAGCAACTGACTGCTTGTTGAACTCCATGGAGAGGGAATTCACAGGGCAGTCACTGATCTTCAGAAACATTTTGCAACTTTTCTCCATGTTGTAAGCAAAATACATTTTACTCTTGGCATGGATAATCTGCAGAAGGCCAAGCAACATATCTCTTCACAATGCAACCATGCAACTGCCTCCTTTGGCTGTGTTTGCCTCCAAGAGCTCAGAGAGAGACGTGCTTTTCTCAGTTACAATATGCAAACTACTTCCATTCCAAAAGAAAATCTTTGTGGCACAACGTATTTCCATACGAGAGAAGCGAAGAAATATTAGCTGGGGGAATTCCTGACAGTGTTTTACAACAAACATCCCACTTTCTTTTTTTTCCTAATCTCTGAAGGCAAAATTTCACTGAGATAAAAGAAGTTGACCACAATCAATTGCTTATAGCAAAATTTGGATGGGGAAGCAGGGAAATATGAACTGAATCCAATCCAAAAAAATCTGCAATTTCAAGAACTGGAATTTCATCCAAAGCTCATTTTTTTAAAAACCAACTTTAATAGAAAGTTATTTCAAGGTTGACTTTTGATCCTTAGCTGTTGCTGTGGTGGAACTCTCTGTAGGGAAGAGTATTTTTGGTGGGAAGTTGTGTCAGGACAGAGATAAGAGTTCCATCCTCTGCCTCATTGTTCTTTGAATTGTTTGTAAATTGGGATTGTTCCCAGCTGTCTTCTACCTCTCTCTTCCCACACAACCTCTTTTCTTACACACTCCTCAGGCATCTCTTTAATAGGCTGCAAAGACACCCTAAGACAAGGTATCATATCACAAGTCACTCGTGGCCCCTTTTTTGGTAGCAGATTATATCTGGAAGCCATAAGTGTAGGTATATGTTTAAAAAAAAAAATTCTTGGCTGGCATTTGTGGCGAAGTAAATGCAATTCTAATGAGACATTCCTTCATTTGCAGCATTACATTTTTTCCTTTTAATGACATAAAATCAGCTCTTGCAAGGGCACGTGCTTTACTTCATGCACTAAGAATATTCCCTTGGGCTGCTGAGCGAGTAAATAGATGAGGAGTGCAGGCCAACCTAATTTTAAAGAAGTGGATCAGACCTAGACTGGGGCCTGACAGCTGTTAATTTTAGGTATTATAAGGAATGTGCTCATTTTCTGACTGGTTTCTGTGGATCTTCTTTGAAGAAGAACCAAGAAACATCAAGAACTTCAAGAAATTGCCAAAAAAAAAAAAAGATAGATTTTTTTGCTAAAGGAGCACTTCAAACATGAGATTTATTTTTTTCCCCTTTTCTTTTTCCGCTGCATATATTGTCTTAAAATTCATGGAAGTTGCTCTGAATACTTTATAAGACATTTATCGTTGCTGTCACCGTCGTGATGTGATTTCTTTGAAGCTTTTTTTGATCTGTTGGAATTCTGTGTGAGGGGGGGAACCCAGTGCCATGTTATCTATAATCCTCCATGGCATTTCACTAATATTTCCCCTGGAAAAGCTTTAGCCTTTCCTGTAATGGAAAAAAATGTCAGGGAAGCAATGAAAAGCCATTTTTAGGGGGGCGGGGGGTGGAGCTGAGAGCACCACTGCTCCCCAGGTGTTTGTAATTCAACTTTCAATGTACCTTCTTGACTCTCCATTACACAACAGTCCATCATCCTTCAGGCTGGCAGCAGTGCTCCCAGGCCTCCAAGTCACTAACCTCCATAAATGTTTTGCCCCTGGCTTGCAATGGTTAAATCACACAGGGAGGGAAATATGAGCTATTTGCCAGCTCTTCAAAAAGCTCAAAGCACCATAGCACGACTCAAGGGGTCATGAGAATGAACTACGAGAACAGCACGTTCTTGAGCCAAAATGAAGAAAAAAAGAAGATAAAAGAAAAAAAGAGCAAGGGCTAATGTGAGGTACATGAGGCAAAAAATTGCACACACACACTTTTCTGTGAGTTTCATAATGTTGGCAGGTCAACCTTCCTGCAGCTCTCTGGAATGTGCCAACAGCCCTGTACAGGCAATCCAGCTCTGCCAGCCCACCCAAACATGCTGCTGTCCCTGCCATTCCCAAGATGCCATGGTGGGTGGGCACAGAGCACAGTGTGGCAGGAGGGATGGAAATGCTCCAACCAAGCACAGGCTGTGCTCTACTTTTCCTGTAAAGTGACTGCTTCCATCAGGAGGGAGCATCTCATAAACAAAGTGGAGCAGCAGCAGGCACTAGGTGTTTGCTGTGAGTGCAGGGAGACACCATGCTGGGAAACTCCCTTCCCAGGGCTCTGCCCAAAAGTCACTGTTCTTGAAAACCTCCTCCCAGAGGCACCTGATCATGCTGGATGGTGATGGAATAACGCATAAAAACACCATCACACACATCCCTACTGGTACCTCGTGCTGGGCAGGGGGAAGTGGATAGGGAGAACGTGGTGCCACTGCTGCCTGCTGGGGTTGGCAGCTGAAGGTGCTCTTGTCCTGATCCCTAAGGATGGGAAGAGATAATTTCTTCCTGGCTCTGGTCACCATCCATGTCAATTCAAGCTCCATACTCTCCAGGATCCTCACTGCTCTCTGACTTTTTTTGGTTCAAGCCAGAGTAGATGTGCATGACACGTTGACCAGTGACAGCCCCTCCTGCAACTGAGGCAAAGGTTAGCAAGGAGCAAATGTGACCAGTGAAGCAGCACAATTGCTTTGCTCCGAAGCTCAGCCTTGACTGGGATGTGACCTTTGTCATCTCACCAATGGACTCCTAATGCTTGTGAGTTTTCTCAGTCTGCCAAATTTTTTAAGTTAATTTAAAATCTAATTCGTTCTACAGTCACAGAGTAAAAGTAAACATGTCACCTGTTTTTTTCCCTCTTTCACCCATGACTAGATAAGGCTGCCTTGTATATGCCTTATTTCATGTACCTGTACAGCTTTTTTTTTTTTTTTCATTGTTTGTACTAATGATTTTAATTCTGGAGGTTTTTGCATTGAAAATGGAAGGCCTGTAGCTTTCACAGCACAGATGGGAGATAAAAGCGCCATAATCACAGAGTGGGATCAATGAGACTTTTTTCCAGGAAGATGCTAAAGGCATTATTTGGCACTAACAAAGAAAGGGATAATTAGAAAATAGGCAGAGAAGGCTTTATTCCTGTAATTAATTTCAAAGTTGGAAGTTCCCTAGTGCTCTTCTGTTCAAAAGTGACAGCATATGAGCCATTGCAAAGAAGATATGTCTTAATCATAAATCAGAAACAGGGAGGAAATTGAAACCTGTGTTTCCACTGACTTTAAAAAGAAAAAGCTATAATCTGGAGTTAATGTGTATTCTGACTGTATGAGAAGAAAAAACAATTATAAATAGTTATTGACACATTACATGAAAGGCAAGAGGAAGATGTAGTCAAACTTGGTTTCCTGGGAGACTGGGCACTGCTCTACAGAGAAAAAATAATGCTCAGAAGTCATTTTGATAGCTTGAAGCTGTGCTTATGTTTGTAGCTGCTTTTTTTTTGCACTAATTTCCTACAATTACTATCAGTCCACTGATGGTCACAATGATGGAAAAAGTGTTCAGCAAACCTTCTCTGCCTCCCATCATTTTAACACTGTCAAAACTGTTTCTGAACAAGAATACATGGATCTGCTTTAGGAATGCCAGCAGCCACAGCTGTCTTGGTTACAGCCTTGCTGCCATCTGGATCTTCAGCTTTTTAACAGGAGATCTGAACATCTTCCTGTGTGTTAAGATCAAAAATTAGCAAAGGAAAAAGATGTGTACAGTTTTCTGTATATTATTTTCCTCTTCTCTCCCCTAGTCCGTGGCTGTTGTCTTCATCACCATGTCCACGGTTGTGATATGATTTGGTGCAAAGCACCTGGTTTGTGAAGTCATCAGCCCTGCTACAAGGGATGATGCTGGAGAGCTCTAGCACTTGTGTTTTAACTTAGAAACACTGGATCCCTTCAGCTGATGTTGCAGACAGAACCACATACTTATTTCTTATTTTATATTTTTTTTAATATTGGCAGCTTTACAATTAGGCTTTTTAATATACTCTGGCTTGAACTCATATTATTGGCTTTGTATCATGGGTAGTGCTGGCTTGGCTGATGACTGGTGTAGGTAAATGTAACTCTCATTGTGCCTCCTCACACCATCAGGAATTCACAGCCTGCACACACTTGCAAGTTCCTGTACGTGTACATCCTTTGGGGATTGACTGTAGGGCGGTCATGCCTTCAGCTGCAGTGTAGCATATATGTATTTAAAAATAGCACCATTCACATGGCAAAATTTTGCACGTGCACACACACTCACATGCTCTCTTCATAATGATTTTCACACTTATTTGCTCATGAGGTCTCTTTGCTTACATCCCACTCCAGCTCACTTTGACTCTGGACAGTCAGCTTGTTGGTGTCTTGCTTTGCAACTGGATCAAAAACTGCATAAAGGTAAGAAGATTGCATACAGATTCTATATGGCTTTAATTTTTTTCACAGTTCATTCAAGGACAGTCCTTCTTTTAGGTCCCATTCCTAAGGTTTCTTTGCTTAATGCAAAGAAATAAGTGCATGAACCTCATCGCAGAGCTCTACCCAGCATTTCACACTATGCAGTTACCATTTGCTGATGGCAGCACTGGTGGAGCATTGTGTGATTCCCAATGTTTTAAACAGCACTTTCCTTTTCTATTACTCGTTAACTTCTATATTCTGTTCTCATCACATGAGCTTCAACACTTTGCTCTCGAGCAAGTTATACTATTTAAATTTTCCTGGAAATATTTCTTACATATGCAGGACTTAAAAAAATCATTTGTGTGTCTCTGGCAAAAATATCTTCTGGAACCACTAACGGTTTTCTTACCTCACAAATATATCCAGGGAACGTTCCTGTATTTACTACTCTAAATCACTACACTGATGGCTTAACTCAAGACAGACGAGCTTCTCTTCTCCTTCCAATAAAATGATTTTGTCCTGGTGTGTTGTTCAGTCTCATCCTTCAACGTAAGCTGGGAAAGTCACCCCATTCATTGTCAGTGGTTAGTCTTTGGCCAGTGTTTGTAGTGCAAGTCTTCTTTTTGTTTTATTCATTTATGTTATCACAAAATAAAGTTTGGCAGAAGAAAGGTTTTAAATTTTAATTGTATGATTCCCTTTAGAAGGTAGCACTAATTATTTAATTATAATGATAAACCGAGTTTGCAGAAAGGGGTGAATATGAATGTCAAGTATCTAAAATATCTTTAAAAAGTACAAAATAAGACAAAGGAGAAAGGCTCCAAAAATTATAATTTTCCAGAACATTTATATTTTATACTAACACAGGCAAAAATGTTCTTCTATAATACAACTTTAAGATGTGACAGGACAAAATGTCATTCTTTTACAGCCCATGTAAGATATGTTATGAGACACTGCAGTCCTGCAAAACAAAAAAATTCAAAGATGACTTAGTAATACCTTGATTAATGTAAATTTTATGAAACATTCAAAAGGATATTAACAGATTAGTTCAAAATATAAAATGTAATTTTTATGAAAGATGTACTCAAATTTCAACCCTCATTGGCAAATGTAAATGTACCATTTCGCTAAATAATTGTCAAAACTTCCACATTCAAAAGCTTTCAGTAGTTCAGTTGTGGAATTAACTTTTATATAAATCTACTTGAACCCTTTGATTGGCTTCCCAAATGTCACTGGGAATTGATCATAAAAATTACAGTAGCAAGCTTAAAATTATTTGAACAACCTTAGAGCTGAGAAGCAACTACATTTAAATTTCTTTTTAGTTATTTTGCTGTTCCTGCTCTTTGCTCCTCCAGAAGACGGAGCAACGTTTTGGTTTGTCCTAGAAAGGAGTGCAGCTTGAATGCAAGCAACTCCTTCCTATGAAGGGACCCAAAATAGACACCTGGCTCATTCCCAAGCAATAGTTTCCAAGTGAACCAGCTCTCAGCTCAGTCTCAGCGATCTCTCACTCACACAGAGACAGATTCTGCCACCTCGTTCACGTTCAACAGCGTGTTAGTCCTCAATTAATAATACAGGCTACACCCAGAATCAAGCATTGTTCTCTGTGAATAGGTTTAATACAATCTAGATCTCCCAAATGGCCTTTCTTTGTGGAGAGAGACCCATTTGCTCCAACTCCTTGACTGTGGTTGTTCTATTCAGCCTCTGTTGGACCACGGAAAAATCCTCTTTCAGCCCAAGCCATCCCGTGGTGGGCAGCAGAAGGCAGGTCTGTGTGAGAAGCACAGTCCATAGGTTGTCTTGAGCTGCTCCCATCCCGTCCAGAAGATCTGACACACCACCGTGGTTCATTGGCAAGGCATTTTGGACTCCAGAGCAAGAAAAAGTAATTCAAATTCATGGCTTTCTTTGCTGAGAAAGGGAAATTAGTTTCTTACCTACTCCTCCTTCCAGACCGGGATATGACTCAGTCCCTGAGAGTTTAAAGATGATCGGAGTCGATACTTTTGTGAGATCACATCTTTTGTGAGATGTGTTGTAGCTGAGGATGAAGTTACCTCCTGCTGCAGTCTGCTGCTGCACTGGAAAACAAAGAAGACTTCTTCCTGCAGGTTGACTGTTACGTAGCTGGAGGTAGATTGCTTTTCATCTAGACTTCAGTCAAATTCATGGTCTTAGGAATTCCCATCTAATGCAATCTAAAATTCTTGTAAAAAAAAAATTGAAACTTGGGTAGTGTTGATCACTGGGGAATGTACATCACGGGCAATGGCATGAGAAAGGTTTACTCTTTTACTTGGCTTCAAAATGAAAAATATCACAAGGAAACAGGGGTTATTTGTGGTGTTAACAATGCATATTTTTGAGGGTCTCTGGTTTCCTGTGGCGCCTCATCCTCAAGGCACTTTATTGTGAGCATGTTGGCACACGTCCTTTTCCCAAGCCAAAAGCCACCTGGCAGTTGCAGCAGGAAGAATGAAAAGCAACATACAACATTCATTGGTAAATTCTCAACCTATGCATGATTTATTTTAACAACCTACTCATTTGCTCTCCTACAGTGATTAATTACTGTTGTCTGGACTATGCTGTAGAAGGCAAATGATTTCATAATACCCCTGAAACTTATACTCCAAAGCATGAAGGTTTCTCCTCTATTTTAAAACATAGAAATATCTAAAGCAGCATATTCCTCATGTAGACTTAAAATAGTTTTTAAAGCCATAGTTTTTTTTTGCCCCTGACATTGGCTTTAACTTAAATATACAAACATGCATTTTATTGAAAAAAAATTAAAAATCATAATTATTTATTTTGTGTGCCTGGCTTAAAATTCAAGTTCATTGATTTTCAGAGAGCTGGAACTGAGCACAATCTGAACACCAGGTATCTCCTAAGGCATTTACAGTAGCATATCCCAAAGCAGACCACTCACTGGTATAATTTGCTTTTGAAAATCTAGATTGGGAGTGACAATTCTGTTAGCTAGATCTCTTAACTCCAGGTAATACACAGCAGAAATGAACTGCCTCTCTGTACATAGGCTTACGCCTTTTAAAAAAAAAATACTTTAAATGTAAGATACTTGAGCTTGCTAATAATTCCTTGAATACTTGTAGTTCAATCAGCACACCAGTCCCTTTATGTAGGAAGCCTCAAGATGGCACTCTTGAACTGCAGAGTTTTTCAGGGAGGCTGATGATCAATCTTTTGCAAAGGAAAAAAAAAAAGAAATTCAATAGTGAGTGTGAACCTGTGCAGGAATAACCAAAGCAAGTATCAAGCAGAACAGCAATATCAGACCAAGGCACCAAAACCGACCAGAGTTCACATGGCAAAATTTACCAGAAAGCAACAAAAATTAATGTTGATAAACCCCTTGAATTTTGTAAAAACCATGAATCCATTTTTTTTTAAGTTTCTTCAGTTATTCCCTTGCTCACCATCCCCTATTAACTATTTCCTTTTCTTTCACAGAGGATGTTTTCATGTTACCTCATAAGGATCCTGAAGTTGGTTTAAGTGTTGCTTGGGTTTGGTTCTCAGTTCCTCTGTCCATTGTCTCTCTGAGTGCAGTGAAGGATGCTGGGCTGGTGTCTGTGACAAAAAGACCCTGAAGGCTTCTCCCTGGATATTCCTGCTTCCTCCTTGTGCAGCATGGGGACAGAGAGAGAGAGGAAGCCTTGATGTCCCTGAGTACAGAGGGAGAGGAAGGACACCTGCCTGCCCCTCATTTGGGTGCTCTAGAGCTCACCTGCTGCTTGCCAGTCGCACGTGGGCACTTTGCTTTTTTTCTTTTCACTTCTCCCATGTTGTAGCATCATTTCCTTGCATCTCCACCAGGCTCCCGGGTGTAAAGCCCGATTGGGACTGTGTCAGCACTGCCTGGAGGTTGGACAAGGCTGCTGTGCTGTGGCTCCCAGGCAGCTGTGGAGCAGCTGGCTCCAACCCAGGCACCGTGGTGGGTGGGGAAATGCTGGCACTGGCAGGGAGTCAGTCCTGTTTCACGGGGTAAGTGGGGCGTTTCCTCAATCCAGACTTAATGTGAAAGAGGAGCTGGGAAAGGGGGCATCATCTTCCTGGCTTCACAGAACCTTTCTCCCTCTCTTCCTCTTCATACTCCTCCTCAAGAGGAAATTTTGTTAAAGTCAGAGAGATGCAATAGGAAGCAGCCATGAGAGGAAGGAGGAAGATCATGATGGTAGGAAGACCTACCGTGGCTTGCGAAGACTTTTTGGTGTTTTTCTCCCATGGTGTTTGCCTTCCATCCCTCAGCAGTTTTCCTCAGCTGTTGCTTCTCTCTATGTTGACTTAGGTGACTCGTGGTCTTTCCTGTGTCTTCTGTGAGGTCAGGGGCACAGCTGGCACCCACCCAGCCCACCAGCCAGCCTGCCTTGCCCACCACCCTCAGGGCCACCACGTCAGATCCAGCTGCAAAGGGCTCTTACGAAATCATCTGCTGACTCACCCTTCCCTTGCCTGCCTAAGTGAAATCATGCCTTCCTTTAAAAATCACATCGCAGCATTACATGACATACTTATCCACTTTTTTCACTGTTACGAACTGCTTCAGATAAGCAGCTGTGAGGTTGCTGTAAAAGACAGTGGGTTTTTTCTTTGCTCTGGGGCTGCTGAAAAAAGGAATTTTTTTTCTGCTCTGCTTGCTGGTGTAAATCTGAATCTGTTGAATTATTGAGGTAATTCCTGGAAATGCTGGGAACTGCCTTCTCCAGAGCTGGTATAGGTGTGTCCCTAGGTGGGTAGTGTGGTGGTGTGCACCTGCAGTTTATTATGTTTGTCATGTTGTTTCTGTACAGTTCTATAACCCTTTGTTTATTCCTAAATAGACTGCTTGGTCATCCCCCTTTTCCTTTCCATACAATTGTACATTCCTCTTCTGTATCCTCCTCCTAATTATCCTTAACCCTTCCTCTGGTCCAAAGTTATTCCATCCCAAAACTATATTTGTATCCTGACTCCGCCTACCCTTCCAGAACTTCCCATGTCAGTCCTGCTTACTCGACAGCTAATAGGTTTGAGTCGCAGGCCACTGGCTTCTCTATGATGTAACCCTTTCCTAAACCCTCCTTACCTTAAAGTCCATAGGTCCTTTCCCACTCTCCTCCCCTAATTTTGTCCCCATATTTAAACCCCTGCACAAAGCTAGCAAATGCTCTCTGTGGTTGGCTTTTCCAGGGGTCAGTTTCCCCAATAAACTGTTTTCCTGTTTTCTAACCACAAAGAGTCGCTCTTAATCCCTTGCCCTCCAATAGCTGCGACCAGAACACCAAAGGCAAAGAGGTTGATGAGAAATCACTTTTCCTCTGAGCCTTATCTGCCTCTGAACTGGTCATCTCCTGGTGACAGACCTTGAGTTCTAGGGTGGCCCATTCCTGCTCAGTGCCCCTCAGTCGGATGGGTGGAGTTAGTCAGGGCTGAAGAGGAGTTTTGGGTCCATCCCCTGAGGCAGGCACAGCAGCAGGGTAGCTCTGGTTTTTAATGGTATCTGTGTCTCTCATATGCTGTTTCAGGTATGTTGCGTGGGTACCGCGTTCTGACCACTTAGGGCAGCAGATTGATGCCTCTGAGGATGTCACATCATGTCAAGTGTCCTTTCCTATCACCAATCCCCACTGAAACATGGATGCAGACAAATCTCTCTGGGCCAGGTTCGGTTTTGGGACCAGCACTGTGAGGTTTCTCAGTTACTGGGTGTAGATCAGAGACATTATGTATTTGCACCCTATTTGGCAAAGCCAGTGTTGTATACTGAGTCGTTGCCCAAGCCAGGCTCTGGCATGACAGGGAGATTAACTACCCAAAGCAAGAGCCTGATGAGTGATGGAATTTGAAGACGGATAGACAGTTTAAAAAAATCAGTGGGATTTTGGATAGACTGATCCAAACCACAAAACTTCTTTTCTACTCAGTTTTGGTTTTACTTCTGATTTCATTATGTTTAGATTCATTGTTCGTTTTGATTGTGATTCATTTGACAACACAAAATTTTTGTTGCTTTTTAAACCAGTAGGCCAATTTTTAATTGGGAAAACCCCTATAGGTTTACGGTTCTGATGTTTACAAGATTTAACAAGAAGAAAGTTGGTTTTTTCAGAAGTAAAGCATTTCAATCAGACTTGAGAAAAATACTACATAATAGTTTTCTTTAGGAAAAAAATTCCCTGTCACCTATGACAACTCTTATGTCTTTCATTTTGTGATAATTATTAAAACAATAATGAAACCATGCTTTGGTAAATGATATACTACTACACCTTGTTTTTTCTATGCTACAGAGCTGAGTAGAGTGGAGACATGAATAGATACTGGTTATCTCAAAGGCGCTGAGAAACACTTTTAAGCACGATAGTCAAGAGGACATTTTCAGTCCCAGAAGTCTATGTTCTATCATTAGAGAACTGACTAGATAACTTGGGCAGGTTTATAATGTGGCTGGTAATCTATCAGCTTCCAGAAAGATCTGTGCTGCCAGCCTCTGCCTTTCCCAGGTCAACTCTACCAAGTGAAAAGCATCATTTTTCTATCACTTCTGCTACAATGGTCATTTCCAAACCTCAAATATTTACATACTCCCACATTTCTATGTGGTGTAAATAAATTCTGGGGTTTTTTTTCCATGTATAACATCCCCCAAAACTGCAAGCAATCTTTGAGCTTTGTACTAGAATTTTTTACTTTCACTAGATGCGAGAAGAAAACTAATGCTCCCCTCTGTCTTAGGTTGGAATACTGATTTGCAGAATCTCTCACCGGAGGACATGGCAGATATTTTTAAATTGTGCTTCCTCTTTAATGTGGAGAGCCATCTCTGGGAAAAGTTTGCAAGATCAGGCCCACAGTCATCATTTAGTCAAACTGCATAATTCTTAGGTCTTTTAATCTTTTCTCATAAATCAATCCTCCAATCCCCTTAGTCGTATTTGTTGCTCGTCTCTGAATTCCTTCCAATTTTGCAATTTACATTATAATTAGGGCTTAGTGAAACTGATGAGAAAGTGATTTTTGGGGCCAGTTTTTATGCTGCTTGTAAATATTCAAGATCTTGCTTTCCACAGGATCATGAGGGCCCCCTGAACATCGTGACAATGGCAGGGACCTGAGGAACTCCCATTCCTGGGGCAAGAACAGATGTTTTCCTAAGTTCTCCCACCGTGGCTTGCCACTAATTAGTATTCATTATCCCATTGATTTCCATGGGACTATAATTGCCTACAGCACAACTCAGAGTGAATAAGGACAGGGGGATCTGCCCCAGCCTGCACCTGGTATCACTAAATCACTGCCTGATTTTACTCAAGGTGAGTAGTGTTGGGTGGCAGGCAGGGAACAGGTTGTGGTTGGGCTGTTTAGGGGCACAAAAGGCATTGGACAGAGACATTCTCTGAAGGAATGGCTGAGCAGGGCAAAACACCTTCCCTGGATGTTTTTGGCCACCACAAGCTCTGCAGGCAACTGGGGTAAAAGGTGAAGTTAGAGCCTGTGATTGCTGTCCTGTGCTCTCAGATCTGCTATGGCTCCACTCACCTGTGCTGCATGAAACCACTGTCTGGAAGGGTGTATATGCAAATGCAGTGGAACTGAAGTTGGTTTGATGATGGGAAGCCTGAAGAAGATGTACAACTGGCAGAGGAGCAGCCACTGCCACCACAACCACCTTCCCTGCTGCTGCTGCCTTGCTGCGGGGACATCTGCCCACAGCCAAATCTTGTCCCCACACTGCACGTGGAGCAGATGAGAGAGTACCATAAAGACCTGATGGAATGAACCCTTCTCACCCAGCACAGCCAGCTGGGGTGTGTGCTTGTCCGTGGGTGGAGGGGTGGCTCAGGGTAAGGCCATCTGTGAACCTTTGTAGAAGAAGCCTGTGCAGAGAGTCCTTGCTGTCCCTCTCAGATCAGCTGCCATCTATGCCTTTCAAGGACCCAGAACTTTTTTCTGATCCTGTTTTTCAACCTGAAGTTTTCTATTTCTTACGTGATAGCTGCAGTGGATTGGAAATCTGCCCCACTGGCAACAGACTGAAGACTCCTGTGAGAGTCTTAGCTTGAATGCAAGCTAGAGACAACAATTAGAAAATAAATTACTGAATCCCTGCCTGCCTGTTTTATGCCCATAGTCATACCAGCCATACTGTCTTCTTGGTTCTGCTTCATCTGAGTACACATATAAAAAGCTACCAGTGCGTGTTTCTAGTCTCAGTCACACAGGTCAATGAAAAGTAAGATTTCCATATGCCTTCCACTCACTACTTCTCTTCAAATATTTTGAAGATTTTTATGGAAAATATTTCATATTTTTCCTACAGTATTGCTTTATAATAATTATTCTGTTACATTAAAATACCTTTTTCTTTACAGTATGAGTGCTAGAACCAAAAGCAGAATTAATGTTTCCATTCAGAAAGTAGGAGATAGTGAATCCTCCAATTAACAGGCAACACTGGTGAGGGAGAGCAGTGCCATTATCTCCATTCTGCAAACAGGAACATAGAGAGGTGAAACTCATCCAGCTGATGTTGCACAGGAATTGGTTTTGGGGAGTCTCTGGAACTGAGCCAGTCCCAGATCTTTGACCACAACCTGATCAAGCCATTTTATAGATACTTTCTGTCACATCATGTGTGTTTCAGCCCTCTCAACCTCCTCGAGCAAAAGAGTAACCACATTTGCTGAATGATGCCTCTAATAAGGACTGTGTGGTTCTCTCTCTGTCATGCTGCCAGGAAGAGAGACAAAAAGTATATTCGCTGTCCAAATGTATCACCATGGCAACAAAAAATTGTAGTCAGGAATACTGTAGTTCCTTGATTTTATCATGATTTTCAGGTTCTATGATCTCCAAAGGTTTCTTCTTCCTCAGCAGTTCTGTGATTCTGTGACATCAGAGAACGGTCTTAAAAAATTTGCAGTGCTCCTTTAAAGTTATTTCTTTTATCCAACAAGTTATGTGTTTTCACTGTGATATGGGTTTTGCTTTGTTGATTTATTGATATTATTAAATTATTGTCACCATTTATTGGTGATAGCAGAAGCAGGCCCTGAAGATAACAGTTGAAAAGGATTCCCCAGAAATCAGTGGTGGTGTTTTCAGTTTGCTGGGTGTCTGGCCCCTAATACTCCAGAAGTGAAGCTCATACTTGAGCCCAGGCCCACCAATTGCTGCTGGGGTTGTGATAGACCAGGTTTTCAATCTTGTTCATCACTATTTAGACACTTCTTGAAGGTGATGCCTTCCCTGCACGGTGACAGAGTCAAACCTGATACTGGGTGAGCAAACAGCTGTGTTTGCATCCAGAAGTGACTCATCATGGGTCTCCTCCAGCTGCTTTTCACTATCGTCTCTGCCAGGAGAGCTGTTTCTCTCACCTGCTTCAGGCAAAACAAGCTGGAGTTGTAAAACCCAATGGTTTAAGCACTCCCAGTTTGGGCACTCCCTCCTATGACTGAGGAGGGTTAGAGAGGGCTCAAACAACCAGCTCTGCTGGCAGGTCAAGGGTGCTGGAATATTTGTCTGGAAGTGGTGGCAAGTAGCTCTGGAGTGGGTGAAGAACAATAATCTCTTCCAGAATCCTTATACACCTTGAATATCCTTAAATGGAAGATATTCAGACCCTCAGAACAAATTCCCCTTTTATTCATTTTTGTAGCATCTTCCACCAAAATAGAGTTTAATTTCTTCTTCTCTACACAAAGTGCAGAAGTTTACAAAGATCCTCCTTCAACAGGGTGGGCATGTGGAAAACAGCAGTCAAAATAATGACAGCAAAGTTAAAATTTCAGGGTTTTTAAGCCCTGTATAATTTTTTTTCTGACCTCCAGTAGAAAGGCTTGAATTCACAAAGCTCCTTGCTGGTGTTCCGATGAATTTAAACAGGTGATTTAGGATGAAGAAAATACGAGCCTGCAAATCACTCATATCTGTTATTTTTTCCCAAGGATTGGCATTAGTACTTTCTAGACTGAACCAAGGTGCCATGTTAACAGCTGCAAAATTACGGAAGCAACTTAGGAAATAACCCATATGTGCCAATTTGCTGTAGCTGTGACTTTCTCCTGAGTTACTATCTTCATTTCTGGAAACTCTATTTTCATTTAACAACACAGACAAGGTTGCAGGTGCTTTTAACGGGGAAGGAAAACCTCAAATACAAGGTAAGCAAGGCAGATATGAGTCTGCAGACAAGTTGGGACCATAGGTCCAGGACATGTGAAGTGGCTCATTCATCTTACTGAGGTATTAATTCATCGTGTTCCTGGGGCTGATACTGAAAACTCAGTGTTAATCATTGTGATGTCCCTGTAGGAGAGGAAAAGGATAATGCCAGATATCCCCATTTCAATACCAGGTACATCTTTTCTGGTGCCACAAGTCAGTAACATTTAGGAAGAGCCAGGATGTCTTGAGGATCAGGAAGAGACTGAGCCTAAGAAGCCTGAGATGCACCTTGACATTCAAGAGGAGCAGATCTATTGTTCAGAGCTGGGTCTTTCACAGGATGTTATGGCTGAATACGGCTGAGTCTTGTAACCTCTCTGTCTCCACCTCTCCAGGCAGAACTGGCCCTCTCAGTTCAGCTAGTCAATAAATCAGCTTAATTATAGTATCAAAAAAAGGGAGATCTGAGCAGCTCAAACCGTGTCATGACACTTTTTTATCAGATGAACCCTCTACTGCAAATGATGTGCCACACCAGCACCCCCAGCTGGAAGCCAGTGATAGGACTGATATGCAATGTTTGAACACATCAAACACTGAATATGTCCAGGGATGGAGAATCCACAACCTTTCTGGGCAGTACTCTGTCATCCCCACAGTGAAAAAGTGCTTCCTGGTATTCAGGCAGAACCTCCTGTATTTCCGTTTGTGTCCACTGCCTCTGGTCCTGTCACTGAGCATCACTGAGAAGAGCCTGGCTCTGTCCTCTTTTCACCCTCCCTTTGGATATTTATGTACATTGATGAGATCCCCCCTGAGCCTTCTTATCTCCAGGCTGAACAGTCTCATATCTCTCAGTCTTTCCTTATGAAAGAAATGCTCTAGTTCCTTAAACATCTGTGTTGTGGCTTTTTGCTGAAGTGTCTCCAATATGTCCAGTGCTGAGGACAGGGAAAGGATCACCTCCCTCCACCTTCTGGCAATACTTTATCTAATGCAGGATATACCTTTATGTCCTGGACACCTTTGCTGCAAGGGCACGTTGCTGGCTCATGTTCAACTTGGAGTCCACTAAGACCTCAGGACCTTATCTGGAAAGCTGCTTTCCAGCTGGGCAGCCCCCATCATGTACTGGTATATGGAGTTGTTCCCCACCAGGTGCAGGACTTTGCACTTACCCTTGCTGAACTTCACAATGTCCTCTCAAACCATTTCTCCAGCCTGGCAAAGTCCCTCTGGATGGTAGCACGACCCTCTGGCATATCTGCCATTCCTCCCAGCTTGGTATCATCAGCAAACTTGCTGAGGATACACTCTGCCACATCACCCAAATCGTTAATGAAGATGCTGAAGAGGGCTGAACACAGTATTGACCCCTGGGGTACCCCACTAATCACTTCCCACCACCTAGACTTCATGTCATCATGATCACCATCCTTCAGGTTCTGTTCATCTAGATTTTTGTTCACCTCGCTTTCTGCTCCTCCAGTCCATTCTTGGTCAACTTGACTATGAGGATCTTCTGTGGAAGGGGTCAAAAGCCTTACTGAATTCTAGGCAGACAATGTCCACTGCTCCCCCCTCACCTTCTAGGCTGTTTCATCATAGAGCTTCAACCATGCCTTCCCCTTGGTGAAGCCACCTCATGATGACTTTCTTGTCCTTCCTGTGCCTGGAAATGATGTACAGAATTAGCTGCCTTACCAAGGATGGCAAATACAGTACAGGCAAATAGGTGTTCAGATTTCTGGATAATCAACTTTATCAATTTTTAGGCTTACAGAAGTCTCAAATACAGTGTTTCTAACTGTGTTGACTGAGAACAGACTAAACCATGTTGACCAAACCAGTCCCATGAGGTGTCTTCAGAATCTCCCCAGAACATAAGGCTGCCAACAGGTACATAAATTGAGCATCTTGCTACCTGGTGGAGCTTGCACAGTCCAAACACAGACCATGGGGAGTGGAGCTGAGGCAGAGAGAAGTGAAGTGTTTCCCATGAGGTCATGTTAGAGGGTCAATGGAAAAGTTGTAGTGGGAACAACAGGTTTTTTCACTGAGCAAGGACTTTATCACTTTTGTTTTTTACCTTGTGTGGTATGAAGACACCAATGCTGAAAGAGCTGTCTCAAAACCAGCTTTTCAAATGTGGGAGACAGGTCCTCTAATTGTGCTTGTAGTGCTGTTGGTAGATGCTGTACTGTGCTCTGTGTCTCTTGCCTAACTATGCATTTGCACAAACTAAAAGAATGGGAAAGAGATTAAAAGCTACAAGGCTTTTATAAAAAATTCCCTTGCTGTGGACAATAGACAATATTGGAAGCAAGACTTCCCTGGGACAGATTGATGATAGAGATTTGATGTTGAAAGGTCTGTGAATTATCAGGTGTCTGTCCAGGGAATGCCCAGTTCTAATGTCAGATTTGGTTGGGGGAATCAGCTGCCACAGCTGGGACAACCTTGACCTTTTTCTGACCAGTTCCTACAAGATGAGTGTGACTGGCAACAACATTTAGAGTGGAAGGCCCAAGAGATCAAAAGCTACTTGCAAACTTTTGCATTCAAATATCAAAGTGGAAGACCATCCTTGCTGTATCAAGCCTCTTCTCTCTTAAAAATGAGTTATTCCCAACTATTACAGAATCACAGAATTAACTAGGTTGAAAAAGACCTTTGACCTATTACCTATTTCACCACTTCTCACATTTTTTTTCCCTAACAGAGCTCCTTCTGATGGCATATTGGTCTCTTCTACCCTTCAGACAGAGCATTTATCACAAATGTGTCTACAATATCTAGTGGAGACTTTCCACCTGAGATGTGCTTGTTACAGTCACCATTACAGGTCAGAGAAAATTAATCTGGGAGAAAGTTTTTAATGTTTTTATATACCACTGTTTGTAGGTAGGTTCTTTTCTCCATGTGCTGCTTAACTATTTTTAGATCAGGTCACCCGTGTCTCAAGACTGGTGCTGGCTGCTGGCACTGACCAGTCCCTTCCCTGTCCAGAATTAGGAGCTGCTTCCCCCTGCCCCAGGCCATAGTGAATTAGGCAACTGTGCATTTTGGAGCAGACCAGAGGTCTGTGTCTGTGTGGTGCTGCTGATAGTAGAGAAACCAGTGTTACTGAAAAGGCAGGTTAAAAGCAAGAGGAGGACTTTCTTCTCTCTTTCACATTGTCTTGTTTGCTTCTAGTTTAAGCTCTGCTATGTGGCTAACCAAGAGAGGGAGTAGCAGAGAGATCATCTGAGCAAACAGAGCCCAGTGTTTGATTTGGATGAGGACATTGAAAATGTCTTATCTTGCTTTAGTGGCCAAGTGACCAACCCCTACTGCCCAGCCTTCTGTGCACCACAGACCTGCCACAATGTGCTGGTGAGCTCAAAGTCACCGCGAAGGTCTTGCCCTTGCAGCTGCCTTTGAGGAGAGCTCCAGTGAGAGAGAGGATGAGCATGTGAATGTTGGCCCTCAGGCGAAGGAATGAGCCTGGAAGCAGCATCCCTGCAGCGAATGGGGGAGTTTCTGTTCCTGGCAAAAAGTTTGAATTCTTTGCCAAAGCTTGTCACCACCTTCCAAAGCACCGGGCTGCTTCTCTCTCCCATGCTGGTATTTGGCTCCTGACTCCTTTCCTCAGCTGCAGAGAAGTTCCCCCTGGTTTTGGCAAAGGAGAGGAGGTTCTGGCCCAAAGCTCAGCACCCTCCTGAGCTGGAAGGGAAGTTGCTCAGGTGTCCAGGGTGCATTGGATGTGTCACTGCTGCTGCCACACACCCTGCTATGGGGCTCCCTGGCTCCCACGGGAATATGAACACCTCTTTGGGTGTTTAAATCCATTCTGTGCACTGCACACTCTGGTGAGGGCTATGTCTGATCAGCTGCTCTCAGCAGTACCTGGGTGAGAGGTGCAGGAGCTGCTCGGGGGCAGCAGCAGAAGTAAGGAGGGCAATAGATGAGCTCAGGGTAGTGAAGGCTGAAAAGTGCTGCTCAGCCCTTAGAGGCAAGGATCTGGTGGATGAGGGAGCCAGTTCAAGCTCTGCAAAGAGGAGGGAACTACTTTCAATGTTCAAAATGTGCTTAACCTTTGAAACGTGTGTGTAGACATTCTGAATTAGCCTGAGATTTGGGTGGAGTTCTGGGTGATTTTTTTTTTTCTTTATAGTAGGAGCTACCATAAGGTAGGGTAAGTTATAAGTGTATACACTCTCTTTCTTTGTAAAGGCTTTAGTTAATGAATATATTTTGTATTAGTAAATTGGGTAGTACTTTTCCTTTTGAAGTATGTTTTCTTAATCTCTACCCCCTCCATCACATTAAGGCATTGATTTTAGCTATTTCAAAACATATATATCCATAGACGTTGACATGTGCTGTCTCCTTTTCTCCTTTTGTCATTTGGTGATATTATAGTTAGTCTGAATTAAAATCCTTCAGGAAATGTTCCTGGAGAAATGAAGATGTTTCAATCAAACCAAGAAGTAATTGAAAACAACATTTTGAACAGAGGAGGGTTGTCTGGTAGAAACTATGATTTGCCTCCCTACATGTATCTTGGAAAAACTGACCTGTGATCTTCTCTACATAGGGATGTGATATCATAATTTTGAAGTTACATATTGTTAGGTTGTTTGGGTTTTTTCCCCCTTTGTTTTATGGAGAAGATATATTCCTCATGGAATATTTTCAGAAGAGCAATCAATACACAGAATGAATTGTCTGTTGTTAGCTCTGAACTGCATATCTGGAGACAGTACATTTTTGTACTCTAGGGTGCTCTAACAAGCAACGTGGCTGAATCATAATAAACATTTGATTTCCTTATAAAAAACACATGTATACATACAAACACACACATTTCACTCAACTTTCAATGTCTTTGACAACATAAAATTTAAATACATGAGGCAATTTATAAAGCAGATACAATGCAAAATCCATAGCCAGACCACTAGAATTCAAATACCTAACCCTTTAAGAAACAGGAAAGAGCCAGGCAACATCCAGTTGCATAAATGCTCCATTCTCTGCTTTCCTTGCATTCAGAAGGAATTAATAAAAAATCCCCCACCATCTGCTATATCCCCACCTATAAGGAATGCTTGCAAATCCTTTCGATGTGCAGATCATTACTCGGGATTAAATGTTCATATATGCATGCCAGTCTCTTCTCTCCTCCCCATTCTGTTTCCATGCTCCTGCTTAGGTAACAGGTCTGCCTAGTTGGTGGAGGTCTGTTCCTCTGATGCTCACTCCTGGAATGGCTGTGGAAGAATTGGAAGAGCACTTTCACTGTGCATATCCAGTCAAGGCTGGTGGAGATTATCACTTCCACGAAAACCTTTGCTGGAGATCATCTGCCTGCCCAGAGCAAGAGGGGAGGTGGGGAAACCTGACGGGTTCCTGCTGCTCCCTTAGCAAGAATTGTTGCACAGTTACACTCCTACCAACTCTCCCTGTATAGTTACAAAGAAATGTACATATAAATAAGTATACTAACTAGCTAATAGTAGGTGTTGAATCCTACTGAATCATTTTTCTAAGATGTACAAGCAAAATAACTACTGTTATAACTAAAAGTTCTGTTCTTTTCACCAGCCTCAATTAAATCAGTCTGCTGGCCAGGACTGTGTGCTATTCTGCTGCAAACCCCTCTCATAATTAGTTCTGTTTTGCCATGAGAACCTCTTAATTTTTATCTTGTTAAAAAAGTTTTCACTCACTCAGTTTGCAAGTACAGAATGGGGAGGACTGTGATCCATAAGGGTGCAAACACTTGCTGCTCGTTTCTAAATCTTACCTAGGCATAAGCTTTTTGCTTAAATGCATCTGAAATCTGACATTTCAAAGCACAGTCTTTTGTAAACTAGAGGGAACTGAAGCTGTTAGACTTGCAATCTGGAAGCTGTTAGATCTACGGGAAATGTACTTCTCTGGTTTGCATTCCCAGATTTACAGGCAGTACTCAAGAAGAGAACTGGATTGAACCACTGAGGGTGGCAGCAGCAGGACCTAGAGATCCTCATGGTGAAAAGCTCAGTACCAACACAGGGTAATTGGAAGACCTTGGAGATATGGTTTAAGCAGGCGAAGAGAGGAGAAAGACAGATGTAGAGAATTAAGTTTTTTCCTCAAGATGATGCCAAACCTCGGTAGCAGACCCAGGTTTTAATCCCAGATTTTGTGATTTCAGTGTTCTGTGATGTCCAGTATATCTATGTTGCTCCCCAACACTCGTGGAATACATTTCTTTCTATATCACTGCATCTCACTCTAACTATTTAGACACATCTATATAAACATACAGACAGAGTTCTCCATATAGATGGCTAGTTCTTCCTGCATTTACTAATTTATCATACGCACTACATTCCAAACAATGTAAATATTTTAAATACTTTATTCAAAATGCTATCTGTTTATTTTTCTCTTTTAGAAATATCCAGAATGTCGCACACTTTTCCTTCCCATTTTCGAAAGGAAACCTTTCTTGCCTGCAGAGAAAGAGGCAGCGATATTGAAATTTCCACAAAGAGAGTTTGTCCCTTGAGTGTTCTTGCAGGCATTTGTGCTGAAGAGATGTTAACACAAGCAGCATTTTACATGAAATATATTCCCATTGCTGCTTGATGCTTGCGATGCTGCAGCTCCCCATGTTTGCCAGCCCTCCAAGGAACCCTACAGTACAAATAAGGAAGCCAGGACTTAATATTTAGATTTTTTTTTTTTAAGCAGAAGAAATAACACTTCAAGCTTTTTCTTTTATATGCAATACAGGAGGAGGAAATGATAGAGGTTTGCTTTGGGACCACTTTAAATCAATTCGTTTGGTCTTGTGTGGCTAGAGCAGTCTTTGCCTGTGGTGAGGACCCAGACGGGTGCGTGGTGACCCCCACCAGTGTGTTATCCTCAGCACAAACCCACACAGCCCCTCCCTGGGGGTGAGCCAACACCCCAGAAGGAACAGGGAGTCTTTTTCATTGTGCCTGGCAGTGAGGAGTTCCCCTTTCCAGGGACGGGGCATCCCCTGACCCGAGGCTTTGCTGACAGCAAAGAGCTTCCCAGGTGAGCCACCAGTGTTATGTAAATGCTCAGTTTTATTGCTTCGGGTATGAGAAGACATTAATCACCCCAGCTGGCAAGGGAACTGAAGTGAAGCCTCACTCCACACCTCAGAGCAAAAGCTCCAGCCCTGCCTGATGCACCCTGTTCCTGCAAGGAGCCATTCAGGAGGGTGATGCCAGGGGTGCCCAGATGGCATGGCCACCACAGGGACCCTGGCTCTGGCAGGGCACCCCCACAATGCCAGCTCTTGCTGGCACCTGCTATGGATTGCGGAGGAGAAGGAGGAGGAGATCCCAGAGAGGAAGTGGGAAAGGGAGGGAAGAAGGACAGAAAACACCATACATTGACATGATTTGCACAGATGTTAAAAACCAGGAGCATCTTTACTAATTGCGGCAAAATTGGCAGAAATTAAGCCTAATAGGCCTCCTTCATATGACTGTGTGACTAAACACCAGATGCCCTAAAGGCACAAACTGACAAGGCTGTGGAAATCTTCAATAAATTGTATGTGATCCTCCTGAAGGAGAGAGGATGTCACACAGCCATCCTCCCAGGATTCAGAAGCTGGTGGGGTAGGGATGGAGGTGGGGTGTGTGTTATAAAATCCAACAACAAAATCAGATTTTATGACGAAGATGCTCTTGAGAGTGCTTTTTCATAAAAACATAATTTTTCCTGGAAAAGTGGCAAAGCTCCAAATACTTTCTTCCTATTTTGCTCTCCTAGCACAGCACTTCTCTCCTCTGTCATGAAGATACTGGATACTTTGCAAATGGTCTTGGGGTGTCATGGGATTTATCCAAGAGTGTTGTAAACCACATGGCCCTCCTCTCTCCAGCCTTATCTTTGAAATGTCTCAAGAGACATCTTATTTTTATGACTGCTCAAGGACTGTAAGCCTGAGGAGCTGCTTTTGGGCATGCATACGATCCCTGTCATATCAAATGACTGCATCATAATGTCAGCACTGTCTGTGCAGCATAAAGTAGCTGCTGAGTCTCAGCTTTCCATCTGCAGTTCCCTAAAATCCAGGATTTTGAATTGGAAATTTCTATTCCAGTAATTTCAATAATTCAAAACTGTTTACTAACTGGGCTAATGTATGACATTTTATCTCCATTTGTTCTGTGGTCAGGAAAACATACAGAGGTTGCTCTTGAGAAATTTTTATCTGCATTTGTGGTTAATGTGCATGATTGCCTTAGGGAACATCATGGTACTGTGCCAATGATTCTTCTCCAAGCACAGTAAAACTTTACAATTTTAAATCATTGGCACAATACCTTTTTAGGTTATGTCAGAAATACCAGCTATCAGTTTCAATAAAGTTGCAACATTTTGTTTTGATCTTTAAATTTACTGCTAGCACGAGAATAGTAATCTGCAATATACCTGCAGGTCAAAATGAAGACATTAACATTGTTGAAATGAAACTTTTAGGGTTTTGCTCTCTGTTTTAACATGCCACAAAATAGAGATTCGAGGTTTTTAAAGACACCATTTTCTGACGGACAAATTCCACAGGAAGATGTGTGACTAACATTAATTATCAGGACAAATCTGTGGAATTTGAGAGTGTTCAGAATAAGAAAATAAGGAAGTGTGTACTGGCAATATTTTGACGTGAGTTGCTCCACATGTGAATGTACATTTGAGGGCTTGAGGTAACAATTCCGACTTTTAGAAGACAAAATCAGAGAGCATTCTGCAGACTGGTTTTGTGAAGCTGACATCTGATTCAGCCTCCTTGACCCCTCAGTGGACTTGAATCTGGTGGAACACCTCACTAAGCATCAGAGGAAGAAATAAATTCTATTAGTAAAGACATGTCTCTCTTTGGTGATGTTCACTGTCAGGCTTTTTGAATTTGTTCTGGCTCTCTTTGATAAAGAATTAGCTGACAAAAATGATACTGCAATGTTAAAGGATATCTGGTTGATCTCATCTTCCAAACTACTTCACCTATTTCTCACTGGGAGCTTGGTCACTCATTTCAGACATTCATTTATTTCTATTTCACAGACCTATACTATGCTGCCATATGTCACTGGAAACCTTGACGTCAGGGATGACTAGTCTTGTACCTGAGTCTAAATGTTTGAGGTTCATCAAATATGTTTCTAATGACTGCTTTTTTTTTTTCATGCTGCTATCCAGAGTTTTGGTCCCAAGTTGAAAGAGATATAATCTAGGAAAAGAGAGCAGCCTAGGAGGGATGATTGGATGACTTCACAGGAATACTTATTTTCTGGAATATGCAAACAGTTTGGTAATGTAGGAGAAGCAGTAGGCTGAACGACTGGGATTTTGTGTATTGATGACTCAGTGTGCATCACACCAAAGGTCATTCATTTCATGTACCCCACAACTATGCAAGCCTAAGTCTGCCTGATGGTGACCAGTGGCAACACTTCTTGTTTGTCTCCATCATCTAGGCTTGTGACTCTGGTGGGGGGGCCTCAGTTCTGTGATTTTATATTCCTGCTGATGTAATTGTTGCACAGCTAATAGTCATAATTCCCCAGAGGCTGAGGAAATTGCAATAGCTGGGAGAAATGGCTTCTAGAACAATCAGCTCTGTCACCCAACTGCTCTGCCTTTCTCACCAACAGGCAGCAGAGTTTGGGTGAGCACATCGCTTTGGTGAAGAAGCAGGAGGATGTTGATTCTGGGTTCAGGCAAACCCTTAAGATTTAAGGAAAGATACCAAAAGGGGAATCCATTCAGTGAAACTGTAATTTCAAAACTGAATCCTGTAGACACCGAGTCCCTCCAGCCAGATCATAGCCTAAAAATTACTTGTAAACGCAATGTCTATATCTGACAAAACAGAGTGAAGATTTTATGGCCAGATATTAACAAGTTAGGTTTCTTTCTGTCTGGCAAACCAGCAGTTACCTGTTTGAACCTATCTGTAGTGTAAAGAAATGACAGCATAAAAGTGACCATTTCACCTTGTGACGTAAGAACCCTGTGTCAAGTGTTCCCCACCTGCCCAGAGATGAAGTGTAAGCAGGTCACCACGATGTGAGTTCGTGTCACTGTGAGATAACAGATGCCACGTGCACAGCAAGAGGCAGAGTCACTGCCTTTGGTCTCTCACAGACACTGACACAGCAAGGCCAGTGCCCATTCAGGCTGCAGGTCACACTTGCTGTTATCACCACGCACCCAATCACACCACAACCCAATCTCTGAAGCTGGAACGAAACCAACTGTGGTTTAAAAAACTTGAATGGGGGAGTCTTATTACAAAACTGTCCCTGCCATAGTCAGAAGGAAGGCAGACTTATATTACCCAAATCTCAAGAATCATCCTCTCCTTCTTGCCTTGGAAGCTGTTTCTTTGCTACTCATGCTGACTCAGCTGAACACCAAATAACTGTGTGCTTTGCTTCCAGTGAAAGGGACTCTCTTAATAGCTTGTAGTCTCTATCCCAGATTTTTTTTTCCTACAAAAGTGTCACCTTCTTAGACTGGTATTTCAGAACCTTTCTGACACATAAGAATTAAAACTTCTTACAGTCACATCTGTGTTAGGCTCAAGTATGGCCTGAGCCTGACTCTGAGTACTGATGAGTTGAAGGAAACACTTTTCCCTTCTCTCCCTTCTCTGACCAGGTATTTCTATATCTTATTGTGGAGATACCACAATAGGAGCTTAAGGAGACATACTATTTCCTTAAATGTGGGAAGAGAAGCTGTCCTGGAGTTAGGCACTTCCCCCAAAACAACTGTATGAACAAACAAGATCAGAGTGAAGAATCCAGGATTTAAAAATAAATAGCACTCCTTACTAAAATATCCATAAAGCATTAATAATTGAATATAAACAGTCTTAATCAAAGTGTAAATTCTTTTCTTCAGTTATTCAGAAAAGGTTTGCTTTCCATTTGAATCCTATGTTCCTATATATTTCTTTTCTTTTTTATTAAAAATGTGTTTATTGAATGTATTTCTATAAGTCTCAGGAGGCTTGGCAATCATTTTTATTGGATTGATCAGTTCCACTTGCATGCAAATTGTTCTGTTTGAATTGACTGTTGCAGCACATCTTTTTGATATAAGCTGTTCTATTGATTCTGACATAAATAACATACAGAGTGCTTCAAATCATAAAAAAAATCAGTTTTGGGGATTCTTACCACAGTCTACTACATATCAGACAACAACAAGCACACAAACAAAATCCAAGTGTAAGGATCTATGAAACCATTAGTTTTTAGACACTTTCCCCCCCTGGCTTTGGCAGCTGCCATTTGTCTGTCAATAATATCCTTAATTTGCACATGTAGCACATGTTTTTGCATTCATGAAACATGAATGGAAAAAAAAAATACTTCCAGCAGATCTAATGTGTCAAGTGAGAGAAGGAGGAAGAAAACAGGGGGAAATTACATTCAACTCATCTATTTTTATTTTGAACTTTTATTCTGAGAGGGGATTTTCTTAGTTTATGGGTATGGCTGCCTTTCTGCTCGAGTGATAGCTACGTATTCCCAAGAAACATCTGTTTTACCACAAACATACCTGCTGCTCGTAGGAATTCTTTGCCAAACTGCAGCTTATTTGGAAATTGAGTGTCTCAGTTTTGGTGTGGTTTGCTCCTCGATCTACACTTCCCATTCCTTCATTTCTGAGTCATCACCAGCAATGGATTTAAGGTTGGTCTCTATTTCTCTTTCCACTGAGACATCTCTTACATGTATAATCAGCCTCACATTTGCCTACTAACCACTGTCTGGGATTTGGGGTTACTTTTAGTTCTCTAAACCCCTGCAGTTAGGCAACACACTCTAATTTCCTTGGCTGCCACTAACAAGAGACTAGAAGCAAAGCTGAGCTGGGATTTGCTGAAACAAGGGTGAATTGATGCAATGGGATCTAGTTTGTAATACAAGTTATTGAAATTGAGGTATAACGATGAAAGTTTTTCCAAGGGAGGATGCATCCTGTCCATCTGTGTTGTAAGAGATACAAGTGCCATGTGTCTGGGTTTTGTTGAATCTTGTCTCATTTTCTGACTGGAAATGTCACTTCTGGACTGCTGAACATCTAGAAATTCAGGCCAAATGCACGTGTATTTTTCAAACCCTGTCTGGACAGAGTTTCTGAGCAGAAAAAGAAGACACTGTTGGTAAATCTGAATTCTAGGCTGATGTTCTGTCCAAGCATGGTCAATCCAATACACTGCAGATGGGTAAAAGCCTGTGAACATGCAGTACCCTGCATGGGCACATGCATTTCTGCTTAGGACTTCTCTGGCAGACGTGCAGAAGTCTGAGGAAGATTGTTGACAGAAAAATGGAGAAATAAAAATGGAAAAGCATTAGTTTTGCAGTTCTCAAGCTGAATTATGTCTTTGATCATGTATTGTCCTTGATTTCCTACCTAGATTTTACACTAAAACCTGGGACACACTGATCAGATGTCCTTGCCCTACAACAGTGGTGGTCTCTTGTTTGCTGTTGGTCAGCAGCAGCTATGGAGCAGGGCTTAGATGTGCCAACCCCTGTTACATGATTGCATTCCTTGCACAAAATGGAAGAAACCCTAATGCCACGTTGCATTTCACATAACAGGACATGGTAGGTGTTTGTTTGTTTTTTATTAAAAAGCTATTCAAATTAACAGGGGGTGCCTGTACTTCCTTAGACTGCAGAAGAACGGATGAATGGAAGGCATTTTTTTCTTCCAAAGAGGTTGGGGTTTCTTTAGAAAAAGAAAAGCAGAAAAATAAAACAAATGTTCTCACCCATCTGTCAGCAGTCCATTACCAAACAAGTCCTTGGCAGTAGGGAAAGGAAGAGCATTTACCACACTCTAAGGTGGATGGTGGGGCAGAGGCAATACAGGTTGGCTTGTGGTAGTGGCAGGATGTCATGTTATGTCATGTCATGCTGGAGCTCCTCCTTTGGCAACAGCCAGCTTGATGCTTCTTTTTCCTCTCTGCCTTCTGCTGACTGAGATTTCCCTTTGCATGCAATGCAGTGTCATGGAGTGGGTGAGATTCCACATCTCCTGCCAGTGCTGGGTTTATCTGGTTATCTCTCAAAAGAGAAAGCTACTTTCCAAGAAAACCTACCCATGTGAGCTTGAAATTCTTTGCAGAACTTGTCTCACCAACACTTTCCCTGTCTCACCAAAAATCTATTATCTTGCTTCCTCATGCTTTGAGTAGATTCAGGAGAAGCCAGAAAGCAGTGGGATTGCCCTCTCCAAGAAGCTCTGGCCAGCTTGCCTTCCTCCTTTTTCTCAGCTAGCACGTTTTAATAACACTTTAGATGCCCCTATCAACACTGTGGAAAACTTGTGTGAAAAATGGAAAAGTATGATCAGCTTAAATTATGGTCTACAGTGACAGGATGGGGAAAATGAAGCTGTTTTTCTATTTACATTGTATTCCGTGGAGACAGCGAAGCTTTACACGGGCTTGGTTGAATAATGAGCCACTAAACACAGAACCCTGCATATCACTTAACAAACAGCTCCTCACAGAATTCCTGTTAATTATGCCATTCCTTCTGATTAGATTCAGCTGATTTCTCACTCACTCTCACATGACTTTGTGCAAGGCTCTATGATGCCTTGTGAGAACAGCAATGACACATCCATGCTGATATAGTCATTAGATAGCCTGAGAACTCACACTTCCTGGCATGGTCATTTGCTTGCAAACTGATACTGCTGCCATGCAGTGAAGGACTGTGTTTGTGTAAAAATTGTTGCAAATCTGCAGTGCAGATTGTCAGGGGGGAATGGGCAGAGGGTCAATTCTGCTTCCCAAAGATGTATATAATCTTCCAGCACTGGGGTATGGTTGTGAAGATTTATTCTTGTTACAGATTTGGTAATGAGAACATGGCAGTTATAGCTTTCTCAGTTTTTAGTTTTCAGTCTTTGTCTGCAACTGGCCCTGTGACAGATTCCATGTGGCTGAATGGCCGTAATCCTGCAGCAAGAAGTAAGGAGGAAAGCATTTTCCTGGGAAATCAGACATGGTGACAAGGAAGCCCATGCTAATTCAGGCAATAGAATATAAGAAGAGTAACAAGACAACAGAAAATGAAATGTCCAAATGAAGAGTGTTGGATTGGTACTTCCTTTACCTGTTTCCCCAGTAGCTCCACCGTTTGGATGGCTTATATTTATTACTTTCTCTCTAAATGGTAATGAAACGGCTGAAGGGAAGGGAAGGGAGAAGGATCTCTGTTGCCCATGTCAGAGTATATCATTGATTCATGTTTCTGGGTTGCACAGAATGCCCTTGCTGCCCAGAGACCATGAATGCACCGGAGGCACTCAGTGCTTGCAGCTCACTGCAGAGGTCCTGGCAGCCCTGCTGTCTCTGGAGGTGAAGCAGCACAGCTGCACCATTGCTGTCCTGCTGGGGAAAACCTAATAACTTGAGTTTGGTGCCTTGCCCAGGTGGGACTAAGTTGTTGTTGCCACTGGGGAGGGTGCTGGGCTGTCTGTCTTTCAACAGTGCTAGCTCGGGGCTCACTGAATCACACTGAGTTGCAAAGTAGAGAGAATTCCAAGGTTTTTCTTTCCTCTAGCAAACAAGGTTTCACTGGTTACCTCTTCTGAGCCTTTCCTGGTGGGGTCCCAACTCATTGCTCGTGCAGAGGAACAGAAGAGCAGAGCTCAGCTCAAGGTGGGAACACCTTACTCTGCCAGGGCCCTTTAACTCCACTGCTCTCTGAGGGAGTGCTGGTGCTTCATTTAAGGTTCTCCCAGTGTACTACAGTGTATTGTCTGTATTTCTGCTTTCAAATATCTTTGTTTGACACAGCTGAGGAAAAAAAAAGGTAGCACTTAATTTTGGTCGCTTTTAATAGCAGTTCTTTTATGATAGCAAGCAAGTACTGATTTCATCTCCTGCATATCAACGTTTGTCTCTGAAACACTTTAGCTGGGGCATAAGAAACAGTGTTTCTGCATTAATCAAGGCCACAAGTGCAGTTGTGAACCTCTGCTTCACAACACTGCTTAAACCACAAACATTTGTGGTGCGTACATACTTTGTTTATAATCTTATCACCATGTATATGGTTTTCATTGCAAACTGTGGGATATATCACTCTGTCTCCTACAGTGTAGAAATAGTGTATAAAAATCAGATTGAGTCCTTTATTTATTGTTGTCAAAAAAAAAGAAAGAAAACATCTTCTGCTTGAAGAATGATCACTGCTGGTGTTGCCTGAGTACCCTCTCAATCAAACAGTGGGAATGTTTCTTGTCTTTAGTATCACATCTGCAATGGTAGAACCAAGAAAATGTCAATAACTCTTCTATTATGAGTCCCTGCTTTCAAGGATTAATAATTTCACACATACTCACACACAGGCAAAAGCATCGGAAACAGAAATTTGGCACAAACATTTGTAATCCAAGAGCAAAACTTACTTCTGCAAAATGATCTCTGCAGTTTTGAGTCTGAAAGAATTCTCAAGGTGCCTGCATTTTACTTTTTTTGTTTGAGTCAGTTGTTTGGAAGTGATACAATCTCACTTGCTATCTGGCAAGAACTCATTTGTATGTCTGAAGCTCTCAGTGTGGAAAAAAATTGTGGTTTACTTTGTCATGCTTTCTTGCTTTTCTAATGGAATTTTCTCTAGATGCCAAGGAAAGGGAAAGAATGAAGTGCAGTTGGTAGAGCAGAATCCCTCCCTCCCTTCTAAATTTATCAGTTAAATATTCCAGCTTCCTGTTGTTTAAAGCCCCTTTATATGTAGCTGAATTTTGTGTGTAAGGAACACTATACAGGAAAATATCATTGCATAAAGAAATCAAAACTCCAAGCAACTCCCCAAATACTGGAATAAAGGAAGTCTAGTTTACTGTGTTTTTTGTTTGAGTTTTTGATTATCTTAAGTTGTACTAGGATATGAACTGTAACTAAAATTCTTCCTATAGGTAGACATTTATAGCCTCTCTTTCATTCTTTCTCTCCTTCTTGCCTTTTCCTTTTTCCCATGTAAATTTTAATTAGCCTTTCTCTCTCTGCTTTAATGAATTTGTCTGAAATTTGTATCTTTGACATGTCTTTCCATCTTCCTGTTAGAATTTTTTCTTTTAAGATGGTGAATAGCTTCAAAAAGTATCGCAAGGTCTCCTAGTTGCACATCATAAAAAATACACATACACTGGAAATACACAAACCTCATTAGCTTAGAAAAGCAGGTTTAAAAAAGCCCCGTGGCTCTCTCCACTTTTGTGTGACATTATCTCACTTGTCCAAGAATGACTAATAATCTAAGAACCTGCAGTATCAGTGTGAATTTCTCATCAATCATTGCCCAATGCTCTTCAGGCACCTATGCAAAATGTAAATAAACCAAAGTGCCAAACACAAGGCAACATGCCCAGTTTGATTTTATTATGCAGCTGACAAATTGCTAAATTACAGAAGTGTTGGTGAAGACAAATTTGAACAGATGTTTTTTTTGTGGTGATGTAAAGTTTTGTGTCAAAACCCAGGACTTTGTAGCATTCAGAACACCCATGCTGTTATTGTTGATGATGAGGGAACACAGTCCAGTTCAGCTTCTTCCAGAGATCTGACATCCCTCTTTGGCATTTCTGGACTGCTGGCTTAAATAATTCACTCGTTCTGAAACTGTGCACTTGCTTCCTCCCTCGGTCACTTGTCCAAAGTATGAACAAACTTCCTGAAGTTATCACTTCATATTTCAGCTTGTAAAACATGGCATTTCAGGACTTTTGCACAAGCTGCCTTGGCCACTGCTTCTGTCACTAAGCCATGGCATGACGGGTGCCCAGAATCCAAAATGCAAGTGGAGAAAGCATCAGGCATTTGATACACCCGCCCATGTATGTAGTGCTGCAAAAATCATCAGTCAAGATGAATATTAAACATCACAGAGTAAACAGCTTGAGGGGGAAGTGTGTGATTTCATAAGGAGTGCTCTTCATTCTTTTGTTAAACTGGTACAACTGGGTCAGAAACAACCAAAGTCGGTTCATGTTTAATGTGCTGAGGGCAACCTATTTTAACTCTGACATAGTAGTTACCTTATTCCAGTTGAGGCTTCCCTCAGCTGGCTGAACAAACACTTGGTCAATCTGTGCATAGAACATATCTCTTCTCTGAGTTGAAATGATGCTGTCTTGGAATTAGAAATATTTCTAAGATCATCATTTGGATTTACAGAATCACAGAATCATAGAATATGCCGAGTTGGAAGGGACCCACAAGAATCATTGAGTCCAACTCCTGGCCCTGCACAGGACCACCCCCAAGAGTCACACCATGTCCCTGAGAACATCATTCAAACACTTTTTGAACCTGTCAGGTTTGGTGCTGTGACCACTGCCCCAGGGAGCTTGTTTCAGCACCTAGCCACTCTCTGGAGTTAGATTGACCTTTCTACTTCACAAAGTGCTCCAAGAGGACCTGCAATAAGAAATGTGGGCCAGCCAGGCCCAAAGGTCCCCCTGTTCCTGATGACTGTCTGCACAAAACAACAAAGCCACAAATCTGCAATGAGAAGTTGAATATGGGGAGGAGAATGTTAACCTAGATATTATTTGTGTGGTATAGACCTGTGTGCCATGTCTTTAACAATACAGAGAAACAAGAGAGTCATATCATGACTTCAGATAATCTCAGTGGGAAAAGTCTGAAATAAAAAAACTGCTTGAACAAAGTTCCTGAGTACTTTGGCTTCAGTTAGAGTACCCTGATACTTCAACAAGCTGGAGTCTCCTGCTGGGTGGTGACTTCAGAAGGGTTCAGAACCTACAGTAGGTGCCCTGTGTGGCCTTCTGCCTTCCCAGAGAGAGTTATAAGGGGTATTCTGGTGTTAAATGAAACTCTTCATATGCCTCATACTTTTGGAAATGACGATTCCCTTGTTATTATCAGGTCAGGGGAATTTGCCCTGTAAAAATAGTTTTTGCTGCAAGACTGACAAGACATCTTTTGTATAATGAAGCTAAATAATCCTAGACCTGGAAAACTGGGAGAAAGTGGAAAAGTCAAAGCAGTTGCTTAATGGCTGGTAAGTCATTTCTGTGTATATCAATGACAGATGACACTTCTCATCTTCTCCAGGAGTCGATGCAGGCTGCATCATCTGTTCTTTCTGTAGAAATCACCCCAAAATCTGTGTGAGATATTCTGCTTATACATTTTTCCCCTGCATGAATTATGCCGGTACAAAACTAATGGAATATAGAGGATCATCAGGACATCTGTCAGCAGTGTCCATACCAGTATGACAACCACTGAAAAGCACCAGTTCCTCAGTAGTGCAGAGGACGAGCACTGCATTGGATTATATTTCTGGAACTATTATTACAGAGAGACTTGTAAGAAGCATACATGCTGTGGATGAAATGGGTATGGAATCACAGAGGCTAATGATAGAAAAAGGCCATTTATGTCAACTGCTACATTTCCCTGCTGGTATAGGATTGTTCCCAATGAAATACAGTGTATTTTTAGTGCTTTGTCCAGTCTAGTTTTATATGTAAATAATAAAGATTGACATCCATAAAAGATCCTGAAATAGTTTTATTCTAGTTCTGTCATTGCTTTTCCCTCCCTTCTCCCCTCCTTAATTTCTTATTCAGGCTAAATGAGAACAGGAAAGACATCCATCGAAAGACATCCATCCTTCTTTTTTTTTTTTCCCTTTTATATTCTCTCTTCTTCCTACTGTTTGAATCTCCTCTTAGACAGGGTTTCTCTGACCTGATTTTTAAAAACTTGTATTTGAACAGATCAGTTTGATATGCTCCTCTATCACAAGGCTGATTTAGGAGGCTCTTCAAAATGTGGAAGTTCAGTTTTACAGGCAACAACCTACTTGAAAGCCAATCTGGAAAATAAGTAATAAATAAATCAGAGATTTCTGTTCAGATAGGAACTGAACTGAAGCTTTTTTGTGTACTGTGTCTCACATTATTTTGTAAGTTGCTGAGAGTCTACTCACTGTCCACCTGTCCATTAACCCCAGCCTTCCAGAATGGTGAGCTAGGATGTGGTTTAGCTTGAAATCAAATATATGCCATACCACAAAAGAACAAATATTTAATATATATAATGTATATGTACAATATAACAACAAAATAAATTCAAATAATCTTTTTGGTACAGAAAGAGAACTGCCCTTTAATGTTTGGGAGAACTATTCCCATGTTTTGACTTCACACACTTGGCTAGTTGCATCTCAAGTGGACAAAACTGGTATGGCACAGCTTTAAAATATGAAGTTTTTGGCTTGGAACTGTGGTGTTTTTTTAGTGACCAGTTTTTTTTTGTTAGCGGGAGGGCCCATGGGGGAGGCTTCTTTGAGAAGCTGCTGGAAGTTTCTCCATTCCCAGCACAGCCAATGTCACTCAGCTCCAGGCTGGACCCGTCGCTGGCCAAGGCCAGGCCAATCAGGAGTATAGTAACACCTCTGTGATAAGATATTTAAGGCGAAAAAAAAAGGTACAGGCAGACGAACATGGCCACGTAGAGAAGAGCAGAGTGAGAAGTTGTGATTAACACCAAGGTCAGTGGAAGAGGAGGGGGAGGAGATGCCTTAAGCACCGGAATGGGGCCCCTGCACCCTGTGGTGCAGACCATGGTGGAGCAGGTTGTCTCCCGCGGCCCATGGGAGACCATGGGCAGCAGAGATTCATCTGNCCAAGAACCAACCCAGGCATTGCATCACGGTGGGATGCCCATGTGTGGAGCAGGGGCCTGACAGAGTCCTGTAGCCCATGGGAAGAGCAGACCCACGCTGGAGCAGGATTTCCTGGTAGGACCCGTGGCCCATGGAAACCCACACTGGAGCAACCAGTGCCTGAAGGACTGCACCCTATGGAGAGGTGACCTCTGTGGCAGCAGCACCTGAAGAGCTGCTGTCCGTGGGATGGACCCACGAAGCAGTTTTGTGACAGATTGTCTTTTGTGGAGGAGACCCCACGAAGGAGCAGGGATAGTATTCCTCTCTCTCTCTCTCTGACCAGCAGCAGAAAAAACACCTGACCATAACCCCCCCCACTCCTGTCTTTCTGGGCTGCTGGAGGAAGGAGGGAGATCTTAGAAAGAGGGAGGGGTGGGGAGAGAAAGGTGTCTGTAAGATCTATTGAACTTCTGACTCTTAAGCTCTGATTTTGATAATAATAAATCCTTAATATTTCAACTTGGAGCCTGTTTTGCCTGTGAAATAATTAATAAGGAGTTTCTTATGGTCCTTATCACAAAACCTGTGAAACATTTTAGGTTTTTTTCTCTCCCCTGTCCGTTTGCAGGGATGGGAGTGAGTGAGTGTGGCTGTGTATGTGAGTCCTTGGCATTTAGCCAGGTTCAAACCACTACAGGAACTTACCTGTCTTAGAAAAGAAACTTGTCCTCAGTGGTTTGTCACTGCATGTGCCAGCAAGTCAAGTGGAGAGGCTGAGGAAGCTACAGCTGAGGTGCTGTGACCTTGAGGAGTGAATGGCCCTCAGCATATCTTGTCTTTGATCCATATGCAGACACATTTCTGCTTTGAATCTGGTGAACATAATACCTTTGAGTCAGTGAAACAGTGGACAAATTAATGTCCCTTTTCTTCCTGATGGGAGAAACCCATCTAAATGGTAGCCTAAATAAGAACACAGAGAACAAAACGACATAGGGACTGAATTAATACCAGCTGAGTGCATGTGCCCTGTCTGCAGGAAAAGTGAGATGGAAAATGAGGACACACCACAAAATTACTTGTCATCTGTTGTTAAGATAAAGCTCTGGAGAGAGAGAGACCAAGGGAAAAAAAGAAGTTCTGTTATGGATTGTGTTGGCTGAAAAGAATCTCGAAATAGAAACTGTATCCTATTGTCCATCCATGCTGAGTTCAGGGAAATAGGGCTCCTGACATTCTTTTTCAATAATCAGCCTTGCACAAAGCACCCAGCTCCAGCGCTCATGTCTTTTCCCAAAGGAAAGAACCCTCAAAATACCAAATATTGGCCAACTGCTGTGATTACTTTGAGAAAAAAAAGGTGGTTTTTCTCATAAGAAAAAGAGAGGTGAAGAAGGAGAAGCTGAAGGTACTTACCTAATCCACGTTGTCCCTCAGTGAAAGGCTGCTGTATCCCATGTCTTTGGGAAGCCCTCCCAGAAGCTACTGAAAGAGGTGTTTTCCCTTACTTACTCCAACTTATTCTTCATTTACTCCAGGGAGAGAAGAAGTTACATCCAAGAGGCTCTGAATTTATAGCTGTCCTTCTCTGTTCTTCATGTTTGTGACATTGATTTCTGTATCCACAGTGAAATAGTCACTTTACACATTTATTTCTAATAGAAAACTCACTGGTAATCATGTTCAGGCAATCAGAAAAACCACATCTGTGTCTTAGCAACAGAAACCATTACTAAATTGAAAAATGGTCAGCACTATTGTCCTTCTACTGTCACAGAAGAAGTGAATAATATTAAAATCAGTTTGTGAAATAGCATGAATTTTTAATGTAGTAACTACTGACCTAACTTTTTTGACAGTTTGATTTCTATTTTTCACCATCTTTCACCTTGCCATGCTACTTTACAAGCTTCCTCTTCAACTTGCTGTTGCACTCTGGGCTTTCTGATTGTGGTTCTTCAATTTGTCTTCTATCACACAACAACCAACATTTTGATTTCTTCAGTGTACTTGTGTTTCCATGGTGAAGAGAATATGATCATCTTTTCTTGTGACTTTCCATCTTTGAATGGAATTCACAATGGAATGGAATGGAAAGGTGGACTTTTTAATCTTCTAAAATATTTTTCTTCCTTGAAACCTTTGTGTTCAAGTTAAACACATCTTAAAACCAGGAGATTGTTAAATATCTGCACTTTAAGGCCAAGTAAACTAGTGGTCTGAAAATTTCACCCAACCATTAATCTGGGTTCAACATCTTGTATTTGCCTAAAGCATCTGTTCCAGAAAGGCACCTGGGCTTGAGATAAAGGATTCACCTCTTCATGTGGTAGTTTGTGCAAGTAATTAATTATGATCTGAGAACATTGTGCCTTATTTCTCACTTGAATTTTTCCAGACTTAACTCCCAGATATTGATTCATGTTTGGCTTCTGCTTGATAAAAGTACATAAGGTACTTAAAAGAGTATTCAATCTTCTCTTTAACAGGCTAAACATATGGAGCTCTTCAAGTCTCTTGCTTGATGCTCTTCCTGAACCAAATCATGAAATGAATTCTACTGCACTCAGTGTGCTACAGGGGAAACAATGGAAGTGTGTTTGGCACAGAAATTGTACTTCATCAGGGCTTGGGAGAGGAGGAAAAAGAGAAGGGGAGGGGAGATTAGGCAGAGCAGGAGACAGACATTCCATAGACAAGCTGCAAAGAAAGTCATCTGGGGATGAAACCAGGTGTCTACATGTACCACAGCTCTGGAGTTACTCACCTGCTGTTGTGGAAGAGTGGTGTGGGGCAGTGACTGTCTGTAACATAACTGGTCTCTAGCTCTCTGCATCAGTTTGGGTTTGACCCTTGCAGGTCATGAAAATCACCTGACACCTCACATGTTTTCTCTGCAAATATAAGAAAGTGATCAGACAAAAGCAGTTAGTCTTCATTGTAATGTGCTTTAGCTAGAATAAAAAGCCTGTGCTAGGGAGAAAAATAAAAGAGTTCTTATTTCATTTCTTTGTAAGGAATGTTTTGTCAGTTGTGTATCACAGAATCATAGAATGGTTTGGGTTGGAAGGGACCTTAAAGATCATCCAACCCTCCTGCCATGGGCAGGGACACCTTCCACTAAGCCAGATTGCTCAAAGCCCCATCCAACCTGGCCTAGAACACTTCCAGGAATGGGACATCCACAGCTTCTCTGACATAAAATCTATAACATAAAACCTCTCTGCAAGAATATCAAGCCTCTACCTGTACTCTCATACCAAAATAGCTTCATTTAAAAAAAATGTTAAGCTGAAAATATTATCTCAATTCTATATATGTTGACGTTTTTCATCTTCTTAAGTATTTTGCTGCGGGTGGTTTTTTTAATATGTATGTGAGTTTTATATTATGCTTAAACAGGTAAAATTATTGCTTATTTTCAGCTTTTAAAAAATTGTATAGAAAACACAAAATTAAGGACAAGATTCATGCACAACTTACATGCCGTTCCCAAGGATGATTATCAAAAGTTGCTCCAAGGAAAGTATATTAGGGTAAGCTGTCCCAAGTTACAGGTTTAAGATTACAATATTAAACTTTAAATATCACATTGGCATGTCTGAAATAGCTGGTGTGGGGTTAGTTCTGTTTCCTTGTAGAACTTTAATGCAAAACCAAAAATGAACCTGGTGAGCCTAGACAAACACCTTAGAGCATATGAGATTTTTTCCAAGCTGGGCCAACCTGTTTATTCTGGGTTGAACTGTAAGTCAGCTGCACCACATGAAATTTATAAATGCATGGAAAACAATAAATATTGCCAAGACTTTGATGTGATAATCTATTCTTCTTGACTGTTGTGAACACTTCCTCTGTCTTGCATTCTTAAAGTGGATCTGTTTATCATAAGCCAAGTGATTGAGAGCTTGAGAGGCAAAAAGCTCTTTACTCCCATCTGTAGGTAAAAGGGAAAGAAAATGTGTAGGGCTGCTTTTTAACTAAATGTAGCCTTAAAAATGCTTCAGAGAGGAGAGATCTCTTGCTATTATGCAGTGGCAAACAGGGCAAGATGTGCAGCTCCCATTTCCACAGAGCTGCTAGCCAGGTTTTCTCCTGCTGCACAGGGCAACAGGTGATCCACGTGTGCTCACCAACAGCAGGTGAACCAGTATTATGGCTTGTGAACTCCATGACCACCTCCTTGCATCCTTCTCCCTCCTCCTCTACTCATGCCATACCCCATCCCCACTCCTGCCTGCACAGTCCTGACCATTCCTTTCTTCTCTTCAGCTGCTGCCATGAGCTAACTCAGCTCCTTTGGTCAGGAAAAACCTACACTTTTATTTATTTTAAATTGGTTATTTTTCTTCCTGGTCAGGGAACTGCACAATGAATCCAATAAGCCCTGAGTTGATGCACTGATGCCTTGTTATGAGTCTGGGCTCCTGTCTCCCTTTCCCTGGGGAGCAGCCATCCCTTGCTGCCCCTCAACACTGCAGTCCAAAAATTCATGGAGTAACATGGCAATGCTTGTTGGGCCTGCAGTTTGGCACAGAATATGGTAATAGCTGCTTGAAGATTTTAGAAAACCACTGGTAACTGGTACTTTCTCCTGAGAACACTGCTCCACCAAAGTTACTCCATACTCTGTATTGAATAAAATTCATCAAAGCAGGCTTGATCTTGAGGACTCAGATGACAGCACAGTACCTAAGGTGTGAAAGGACCTGTCTGCAAAGTGAGGAAAGTATCTCAGACAGATCCCAGACTGTAAATCCTGCAGCCAGAAGCTCCAAAGGGAAAAGTATCCTTTGCTCCCTTTGCTGATGAATGAAGGGAAAACCTGAACACAGAGACCTCACACAGGCAAACTGCAGCAGATTGCAACTGGGAAACCAGCAGAGATAGAAGGGAGATCCCAATGGATTACAGTGGGGTCCAGAAACCTTCTGGGATAGAAGAGTTTCTTTCTAAGCAATGGCAATCTTCCTACTCCATCTAAACACTGGGAGAACTGACCTCTCAGAAGGTGGACACAAGTGGCAAATGACCTGCTGTGCTTTAGCGTGTGGAAGATGGGAGGATACATGTGGATGACATGTAGAAGTTGCATTCACCTGTTGGACACTCGTGGAAAGTGTGAAATTAAGTTAATGAACTGCTGTTAAGGATGTCCCAGGGAAGCCTGTTACTCATTTGTACAGAGAGTGGCTATGCTTTCCTCAGCTGATGCTGTGTTTCCTTTCCTCCCCTTTTAAAGGCTTTTTTCCTTGCTTCATCTCAGGCTTGTGAGAGGGGAAGAGCTGCTTATTCAGGACACAGTAGAAGGAGCATCTGGCTCAGCCACAAGTATGGATTTTTCTTAGGAAAGACCCTCATGCTTTACATGGCCAAGTGTTGCCTCTCACAATTTGCTGTACAGTTGTGTTCTCATAAGTATGTGGGACCTTACAGATGCTCTTCATTCACATTCATGATTTTAATTTGAATTACCATGGGCTGAGTGCAACAAGAGCTTAATAGATTCTTTATTGCTGGAGATTTTTAATACCAAATCAGTCTATTGGGTGTAGAGAGTAATGCCCTCAGGAAAATAATAGACCAACTATTCCTGAGGAGTCATCCAGCATTTGTATCTGCTTTTTTTTTTTTTACTGATTCTTAAGTTCTTAAGAGAGTAAAATCTAGAGGAAAATTACAGTAATATATAAACTCTGCCCAGTAAATGTTTGACAGAGTGCTTTGCAAACCTTGCACAGCATTTCAGGACTGCTAGATAGTTTACTACTGCTATCTGGGAAAATTTAGGTTTTCTTCATTATTTCAGGATTACCTCATTGCTTCATTATTACTTCATAATACTTCACTGAAATAATGTGAACACATGTATGCCAAAGATCAGAAATCAGACTGTTGGCACTGACTCAGTTCTCAGTACCAACTCACTCTTAGGATGAAACTTTATGATTGTGTGCTTTGGTCTTTTCATTGCCCCAGATGGAGTGGTATTCAGTCATCCTCCTCGTTCATTAAGAAACATGCAAAATCCCTTCTACCTGATTTTCATTTTTTCCCTTCTCTCTCTCTTACTAATGTGACCCCTTAAAAAACGCTGAAATCTAGAAAGCAGAAAAAATGTGATATCAAATTTTAAACAGTTCACATCAATCCACTTAGAAATGCTTTGTGTATCCAAGGACATGTATAACTTGGGGTCTTCTGACTAGTGATTAATTAGTGATTTCAAAGGCTTATCCCACTTTCTTTGGCCTGGACTTGTAAAGATGTGATTTGGGCACAACAGCCACATTATTGGGACTAAACACAACACCTTGAGTCCCTTATAACTTTTACACAAAACTTTGTTTTCCTTTACAAGTAGGACGACAGATAGTTGTCTTCCACACAAGGCAATTCAAGAACTCCTCCTCAAAATACCCGTTTTCGGGTACGAAAAGAGCAGGTGGTAAATTCATACCCACCAACAAGAGTATTAAAGTGAAATGTGCAATGCTCCTTCGGATATGACATACGTGTAGTCACTAAATTCAACAGCTCAAACACCTTCTCCCAGTGCTGGCTCTGCTCGGTTCCAGTTGGCTCCTTCAGTATGGTTTTGCAGTATGCCAGATATTTCATTTACAACACAGAGGTGTATGCCTGAACATATTTGCAGGCCAGGAGGGGATTTTGGCTGGAGAGTTTTTTTTTTTCTGGAACAAGGAGTTAGAAAAATCCTGCCTGGAGTTGGCAGCAGTGGCTTGGTATGGGTTAAGGTGCCAATTCAGCTGTGCTCCATCTCTGATGAGTGCAGGCAAATGCTTTGCTGAGCAGGTTTCTGGGTCACCTCTGAGGTTTGCCCTCCTTGGATCTCCCTGCAGATTGGGGTATGCATGGAAACTGGTAAATGTATGAAACAAATCACCTGATTGGAGTGGAAGTGCCAGAATGAGAAAGGACTGTGTTTTTATAATTTTTTTTTTTAATCTGTCCTAGATATTCCTGATTTTCTGGGATTTTGTTTTTTTCTTTTCCTTAAACTATATAGGAATTGACAGAAGAGAGTGATGTCTTACTGATGTTAAGTTCGGCTTGTGGATGAAAAGCTGGTCCAGGTTTCAGCTTTCACAGCAGGTTTGAGAAGTCTGTATCTCATGCTATTAAAAGTGACTGAATCTTGGAGGTTTGTCTCAATTTCACATAAATTTGAATAACCCAGAAATTTAACTCAAGTTGCAACAAAAATTTAAAGAGATTTTTGATTCACGGGTAGTTCTGTTTATAGAGTCTCTTCCAGGCATATTTCACATGCATTTTGGGAAACAGTTTAAGTTGTTCAACTGTCATTTTTTGTAAGTATTTTTAAAGAGATTTTCCCTGCTTGTTAACTGGACAATAATTGCCTTTCCAGTGGCGAGAAGCCCCAAATGAGGATATGTAGAGCTGTAGTATTTGAGGGTATTCAGACCTAGACTTCTGTCCAGGCTCATATGCAGAACTGATTCAGATCTCAAGCAATTCCGACTTCCTGAGGTGCCCATACTTATGGTCTGGGTTTGGGCTGAAGTTCAGTTTTACAGGAGCAATAAGTGAACTAAGGAGTGGAAGTGAATCACTATCAAAAGCAACTTTCAGGAAGCCATTATTAGCTTCTTCAGTGAACAGAGCCAAAAAAAAAAAAAGTGTTTTAAACTACCATCATTTCCCCCCTCCTTTTATCCATCACATTCTTATATTATTCTCTTATAATCTCTCTAAACTTATAGATGACTCAAAACCTAATATTTGTTAAGCATAGTCATACGCTTTTCGTCAATATTTTATTTTGAAACATGGTAAAGAGCTGTGTTGCACAATGACAAACATTTCTCTGTAAACATCATTTTCTAATGGACTTTTTCATGTCCCATAAAATCTGCTAATTTTTACTTGTCCTCTGCTGTCAATGAAACAAACTATTATTTCTTTCTGCAGAATCAAACTCCAAACAAGAATGTCTGGGATATCAAGAGTAATGGTGTACAAAGTCCCTTCTGGCCCCAGCTTCTATTGAAAAATAATTGGATGAATTGGTGATGCTTACGTTTCATCTAGCCTGCCACTGTGAGTAATTCCATAGTTCTTGGCCAAAGTTCAGCCATTTAAGCACTTGGTGAAAATCTGTTTGGATGGACTCGGGGTAGGAATATGTCAGATAACAGCAGAGTAAGAAAGAAAGCTCTTTGGAATAGTGTTGTATATGTTGCCACAGCATCTAACCCTGTGCAAACAGCGTCCTGATTCTGACTTCAAGTTTCTGCCACAGTCTGAATAATAAATGATGAGGTTGTTAACCATAAAAGTCAAGCTGGCCTGGATACAAACTGCAATGTGATGGTGGAATAGGCCCTTGTGTGGTGTAAATTATCACAGTACCATGTGATGCCAGTGGAGTTATGATTTACCCAAAGAACTGCCTCTTTGCCTTGCCAAGAAATCATTATATGGGCTGTCACCTCTCATAGTGGATTAATGAACCAGAACAAAACAGATGCCAGCTTGCCAATGCTCTTATTGGGGTCATAATTTGCTACAAAATTTTAATAGGAAACAATTCATAGAAAAATGATCTCTTTTTTTTCTTCCAAATATCTCAGATAGTCATTCTTAAACATGTACGTGCTTCTTTTTTTCCTTTGGTTTACTTATTTTCAGTGATTTTTCCTTCTGTTCCTTTTCCTCCCTTATTGTTGATGGGTTTTGAAGAGTTTTTTTCGGATTTTCCCAGACTTCTAGATCATCAGAGAAAAAAGAGATTTTGGAGAGGACAGACAGATAGTGAGATGAGCCCAGAAAGTGGGACTGGCTGGGGACTCTGGCGGGGTCCCTGGTGGGGTTACTGCCCCAAGCCACTTTGCACAGCCAGAGTTTGGGCTGATTTCTCCTAAGTCCCAGGAGTTCAGGCTGCAACGTGGGAGGGAGGGACAGAGGAAAGCATAAACAGCAGCAGTTCCTCACACCTCTTGACTGCAAAATGAAGTGAGAAAGTGAACTTTAGAATGAGGACATGACCTCTTCCTCCTGCTCTTTTGGAGGTGAAGGTGAAGAGTAACGTGCGAAGTGTAACCAGCTCTTCACTTCCTCTTGCCCACTTGAGCAGGCACTTACTTCCATGTGAGTAGTTGCATTTGAACTAATTTTTTTTTTCTTTGGTGGCTTAAAGTTAGTTTTTTAACAAACCCTCCTGTAATGAAGTATCACACAGTGACATGTACATCTGTCAGCCAGCAAATGCACCCCTTCAGGGCTGTGATGCTGAAGCTTTGCCTGTTCATGCCTAAGGTGTGCATGCACAGGCTGACAGAAACAGACTGGTATGTGCTTTGCTTTTCCAGGGCAGTCAGAAAAGGCGGTGGCTTGACTTCACTCTGGCAGTGGGGTAAGTGGGGAGAGGGAAGCAGGAGGATTGGAAAGGATAAGTTCTGTCTGGAGTGAAGTCTCCTCAGACAGCCCCATGACTTCATATGAACTTGTCACACACCGAGTCATTATTCTGGACAGAAACACAGCCAAGGCAAAGATGTGGTCTATGCTCTAGACACTACTCCAGCACAAGTAAATGGGTATAGGAACTTTTCTCTGTACCCAAATAAAATAATACTTAAAACCAAAACAAAATCGTAAACCTCAATGATTCAGACTGGGCAATGCAGGAACTAGAAGGATCTCTGGATATGTTATGGTGCTCCTCATCATGTACATGAATTCAAAGGATCTTCCTGTTCTGATAATAAGGAACTTCTAACATTCCATGTGACTTCAAATGCAACTAGAACATAGAAAACCAGCTTGGAAAGGATCTCAAGGATCATCTGGTCTAACCTCTCTTGATAAAAGCAAGGTCTATACAAGATGGCCCAGCGCCCTCTCCTGCTGCATCTTAAAAGTCTCCAACTTTGGAGAATTCAGCAGTTCCCTGGGGATATTATTTTAATGGCTGACGGTTCTTACTCTGATAAATTTTCCTCTTTCTTGTAATCAAAATGGTCCTGGGAGTAACTTGTACCCATTATTACCCCTTGTCTTTTCCATGGGACTCCTCATAAAAATGGAGTCTCCAACTTCTTTGTAGCTACCCTTTAAATAGTGGAGCAAAGTACTTAGTGGGTGCTGTCTTTCAGTAATACACTTCATGCTGACTGCCTGAGACTCTGCTCTCTCTTCATAAAGCATTTTTATAAAGCATCTCTTATTTCTTTTACTTAGTTGTAAAAATGTTTCCTGGAAAAGGCCCTTTCCTTGCAAGTGGTCTATGGACACCTCTCAGATACTAATCTGGGAAGTAGATTGGGATCTTCCTCAGATCTCATGAGCAGATGGGTTTCTGCAAGGATCTGAAGGATGGGGTGATCTTTCCATCAGGAAGGGACAAGACTTCTATCAAAACAGTGTCACTGCCATGGGCTTGACCTCCTTGGTGCTGAGGAGGTATCCTCCCAGGGGAGGAGACAATCCCACTCTTAGAAGACAGGGTGTAGAAGGATGTGTAAAGGTAGCAGCCAGGTGGCTTAAGTTCTTGTTTACTCTATATAAGAGCTGCAAAGAAATGGGATAGTGTCTCTTGGCACAGAATGAATAAGGAAGCTGAAAATGGGATTTTGGGGTGGGGAAAAAGCTTGCAGCAATGATGTTGTGAAAACAACTCCCCTAAAATGTATCTTGGTCAAGTTCAATTCTGCTTTTTTTGAAATTAGATAGAGTTGATCTTACAAAAACAAGTGCTTGTTGAGGTTGCTGTTGTATGGAATTGTGATGTTTTTCTACCAGACTCTTTTCACTGTCATCAGAGTGCAATTTCTCTAAAATCGCTGTGGGATGCAACAGATTTCTTGGAAAAGAAGGCTGTGTTGACACCCACAGGCTAGTAATGTTTTCACAAGAAGGAACATGACTTTACATTTGACTCTCTCGAAAAGAGATTAGCAACACTGTGATTTATAAGAATTGCCAGGGTTTGAGGTTGCTTTTCTTCCCTCTCTCTGAGTCCAAGCTCCAGCAGGTAGGTGTTAAGTGAGTGAAGCATATCTGGCAAGATTTATGTGCCCATACAATAGAATGGGAGTGAAATCTGACAGTCTAAAGGAGGGGGAGCAACTGACAAATACAGGGGGTGGAAAAGGCAGATTGGCTTGAATTTTTTCTTTCCTGTTCCTTTGCAGTCAAAACCCTTTGAGACTCTTCATTCTTGGGTTGAAAATTTCCTTTGCACAGATATTTCCCTTCCCTGTCCTTTTGTTCTAACAGTAATTATAGGTCCACAGCATGTACATGGAAAGTGGACACAGCCAAGGCTCAAACTCCTTGAAATAATGCCTTTCCTAGAAACAGATGACAAGCATTTTCCCTAGAAATGAGATCTATTCAATTATGAATTCCTCTTAGCAGAAAAAAGCCCTCTCTCACCATGGCGTTGCACAGTTAAGTAAACAGCACTAAAAGAGTGTCCTCATACAGAAGGATATTCCAGCCTGAATAGCAACAAAAGCCTTTGCTTTTCAGAGAGATCTACACCATCCTGCTTGGTTGTGTTGATCAAATGGGTGCTGGAGAGCACAGGATTGCTTTTGTAGGTCCATGGTGGTCAGCAGTTCCAGGACTGTTAGATGGGGAGCAACCTATAGTTGTAATATAGTTGATAGAGTTCGTAAGTTGCCCAGAAGCTCAACACTTGATGAATAACAGATTACAGAAAACAAATGAGTGGGAATAGTTCCATTTGCACCACGATTCCTACTGAGCAATACTATAGGAATACAAAAGAGGGATATAGTTCAGATGATAATGGTGTTCCTTTGTCTCCAAAAAAGACTAAATTTTTCAAAGACTAAACTACTGAGTATATATTTATATATCAGAATTTGATCTTAAGTACATATCTGAAGCTACTTTAGATAGACATACATCCTGAGCCATGGGTGAAAACAGAAGAAAAAGAAAAAGCCACACTTGCTAATTGACTCTTACTTCTTTAGCCCATGGAAAAATATAGACACATGGTTAATGCACCAGGTGTTATCTGAACAAAATCCAAGTGTGGACTTGTGCCTATATTCTAACAAATGTCCATCAGCCACAGCAACACATCACCTCACTCATCAGAAATTTAGTAAATATGAGGCACTTCAGAGGAAACACTTTGACTGGTTTGGTCTCTTTTCTGATGGAGGTGCATCACAAAGATATTTGCCACAAGTCCTAAAAACCCTTCACATTGGCTACAGCCTGTGTGTTTGTAAGGTGACTGGAGTGACCTGCTGCTTGAAACCACAGCTGAGAAAAACAGTAAGGACAACTCATCTGGAATCTTATGTAATTCTTTTTTTCTGTGACAACATTCAAGATTTTAAAAACATCCAGCTCCTCAGTGAGAACTAGTTGAGACCTTTTGAAGTTTCTCAGGAGAATGAGAAAGACTGAAAAAAATGCTGTGTTTCCTGAACTGTCAGTCACCTAGGGATTAAGCACTGCTGTGAAATGGAGAAGATTTCAGTACCAAGTTTTTGTACCACTGGTTGGTTGCTTCATAAAACATCATCAGTAAGAGGCCACGAGCTTGCTCCATCCTAGGAGATGTTTGTTTTTATGGCACTGTGGAGGATAGGCCAGATTCAGGTCCCTATTTTGCCAAAAGGCTAGGTTTTGCTGTGTCAGTGACCTAACCACTAGTGTCTTGGCTAAGCTGAGCTGTTCTCCTTCTTTGGGTGCAAGCACTTTTTCTGATGAAATCCTAAGCAAAGCTGGTGTGTTTCTAAAAAAGATTTATATTCTAACAAATCAACATCTCACAATAAAAAAGTGTGTATCACTGGAAAATTCCCAGCTAGCTCTACTGATGAGTAAAAGTTTTGCTTTACAGATGGAGTTAATAATAATATTTTATAAGCTAAAGTGAAAAGGATTTTGGGTGAGCTTCCTAAAGAGGAAGTGAGTCAGTGTCTCGGCAGGAAAGTGTTCCAGATAGGCAGGGCTGGAATAGTTACAAAACCCCCCAACTGTGCAGAGTCACAGGGAGTGGACAAGGGATTATTGCATCCCAGATTGCAGAAACCCAGTAATTAGTAGGGGGGCTTGCATACCCCTCAGTCCATGTGAATTAAGGTATGGTCTTCTCCCACCTCACAGGCTCAGAGCAGCCAAACTGAGTCATTCCAGGGAAGGCGTAATAACTAAGGAAGAAGCAGGTGTTGCAGATGGGTGGGTGATTCAGTGGATGCTGTTATTCCTACTGAGTCAATGCTGAAGCAGTTTGTAAGCAGGAAGTTGGGGACACTGTGTGGCTAGAAGATCTGCTTTCTAAATCCAGTGACATTCAAGGAGTCTGCAGTTCCCTCATTACGCTTTCCACAGGGTGAGTTGCTTTTAGTTGTTCTTGGGCACAGCATTTTCAAAAGCAAAAACTAGAGAGGCATTCTTAAGGTGTCTGTCAGTGTGATTTACAGTCCTGAGAGTCCAGGTCAGTTTTGATCAGGGATTGGTATTTCTACATTAGGAAGGCATATTTGGAAAACAGAAGTCCTGTGTTCTTGTGACTGACTTTGCAACCCTCCCACTTGTTCCTGGGGTCTCTGAGTTGACCCTTCACATTAAATTCTTTTTAGTGAGAGCCATGTATATTTTTTATTCTGCAGGGCACCATTCCTCAGGTGTACTTAATGACCATAAAAAGCAAGTTCTCCACGGCCATCATGTCCTTGGAGGTGCCAATGTTGTCTTATAGAAGAAAGGTGGAGCTGCTGCATCTCCTCTGACTTGCTTAACTCATTGCAAATTTTAGAGAACATGTCCTGTAATGTTTCAAAGCTCTAATAATTTAACTTTTCAGGGAAAAGCTGTCCCTTCACTTTCTCTCTGCATGTATGCACATACACAGACAGGTCAAAATGTACAGCACAAAGGAGGAGGTTTAAACCTTCCAAGTCATTGTTATTTCCTCTGTGCTTTTGCATGTGGGTGGCTCTTTCCCCTCACTGAAAGCATTGCAGGTTTGGAAGGTGGGTTATTTTTCCTTCCATTCTTCATGAATTCAGCACTCAATCTCTTCTTTCTCCTTTTATTCTGTGACTTTTCCCACTTGGTTCTTTAAAATTTGATAGCATCTTTCCCTCCAGTAAACAAGAGGAAAAATGACAGTATAATTAGTGAATCCTATGAGAACAGCCACAAGCTCTGGTCCATATGGTGCCTGGGAGGATGGCAAATACCTCTGTGCATCTCTGCAGTGTGATGAAATGGTCCTAGGATTTGGATTGGCAGAGGTGGCCTTCCAACTTCTCATGTGGAGAGCAATTTCTGGGGAGACCACACTTTCTGGGGACTCAAACTGACTTAACTAACCATTCCTTCTAGGCTGAGGAAAATGAAATGGGTGACTTTGCTTAACTCATGCTTGACATTCATACTTACTCTTTTCCACCTGTTTTATCGAGCACTGCCCTTGGGTTTTATTGGCTGAGCTTTGGATCCATTTCTCCTCTGCCATCTCTTCTTCCTTCACTGAGGGTCTTTGTGCCCACGCCAGCTCAGTGGTGTAAGATTCAGAGAGCAGATTGCAGATGGGCTTAATTTCTGAAGTGCAGTAATGTCACACAGGTATTGTTGTTTGTTTATTACTGTTTTTTCTAAATAGCTGGTTTTTGCTCTTAAAGGATTTAATTTTGTTTTTAATAAGAAAAAAATAATCCCGATTTTTAAGTAGGGAAAACTCGCATCACAAGATAAGGTGGGAAATCTCAATGTTGTGTTTCTTTTTAAAAAAACGTACTTTTCAAAACCCATCCTGTTTCTTCAGCTGAAATGCTATAAACTCTACTGCTTAAGCCCGAACATGAATGAATTTGCCTCACTACCTGTCTATTTTCTCTTTATATAGGTTATTTGTTCACCATTACAGAGAAAATCTGTGTCAAAGCCTTAAAAGAAACCAATTCCTCGTGAATGTTGTGTTGATGCTTTGGCCACAGCACCATCCATCTGCTGCACAAACAGCAGCCACATCCTAGTCCAGCTGAGTGCCCTCAGGATAAAAATGATAGTCAGGAGAGCAGCTAAAGCAGAGACCATCAGGATCCAGAACTTTCCCACTATGGCCTCTTCATCACAGCCTTTCTTTCCTAAACAAGGATGAACTCCAGTTTTATTTCTAGATAGGAATTGAAGCAAAATCCACCATATTAAACAGGAATTAAGTTCAGTTACATTTTCCCCATCCCTTTATGAGATGCAAGTCAAACCTTGGATGGGATGCCATCTCCTTCACTCCTTGCCCTCTTTCTAAACAAATTCAGTTGAATGACACAGCTTGAATTCATCTCAGCTATTATTCAGAAAATAAAATGAAAAGTAACAGCATGTATCAATTAATTTTTCCTCATCCACAACCCAGCACTGTTTTTCCACAGTGAAACCAATGAATACAATCTCTGCTTTCATAAGACTGCTCTGTGGTAAAAGTATTCCACAATTGCTTCCTATTGAGTTTAGCCCCAGTTTCTTTACTGGACACCTTTACTAGCCAGGTATGGTGAGCAGAGCTGTCACTGATAATTAGACAGGAAAGTAAGCGTTAATGAAGTGCTAAATCATTATTTTTAATACTTTTAGAAATCTCCTGATCCTTATGCATCTTTTTATTACAGGTCAGGAATTAAAAGATCTGGAAAAAAAAAGAAGCCTTTTTTTTTTTTTACTATATATTAGTCTGCTGGACTTGACAACCTGTTTTCTGATGCCCTAGCTCACAAGCCCTTGGAACCACTGAAAACACAGCTGGAGAGTTGGAAAAAAGCAAATAAGGCACTGATTGAAAAAAATACAGAAGAACTAGGTTGATCATTACTGTATTTTTCACTTTACACCACAGTGAGACAAACAGTAAACAAAAGCTCTATGAGCACTCTGAGTCTGCAGTCAAAAAAATGGTAGAAATTGTTGTTCAGAGGGCGGGAAGCATCTTCAGGTTTTGGTTCTGCAATGTCCAGCACAGTGGGGCTCTGACCCTGATTCCACATCCCTTAATGCCGTGACAATGTACATGTAAAAACCTTTCTTCTAAACAGGTAACTGCATTAGGACTGTAGAGAAAGAAATGTACTCAAAATCAGGGTCTCTCCCTCATTCTCATCCCCAGGGAGAATCTGTGCCCCTTGACATTTAACTATGGCCTCCATGGAAGTTCAAAGAAATGGTTCATATTTCCTAGGGCTCTAAAGCAGCTCCTTGTGGGCAGCACAAGGAAGTTTGCTATGGATTTACAGAGAAGTTTGGCCTTGGGATAGTCTCAGCAACAGACACCCCTATTTTGGATATCTCTACTGAGCCAGACTACAAGTCCTTTTCTGGAGTGCTGTGTCTGCTCTGACATCCTCTTCAAAATGAGTGTGACCAAGCAGCAAAAGTTCAAGCAGGGTGTGCAAAAAGCCTTGGATATGTGGAAAAATCTGCTTCACGAAGGCAGGGTTGAAGCTCTGTGTTTTTAGCTTACTGATGAAGCCAGCAGATGGCTTGTCCATAGTTTATTAGCTCTTATGTTAAGAGAGGGTATTTGATAGTGAAACATGATGTAAGCAAGGCTGGCCTTTTTTTTTTTCCTGAGGAATGGTTTTTATTTTAAACAGAAGTTACTTGGCTCAGGAGAGTTCATTCACATAAGAAGGAACAGTAATTCCCTTAGAGGTATTAAGGGATTGAGTGGATGAAAAACTGCAGATGATCATGATGGTAACTCCTGGCCTTGAAACTTGACTGCTTCATAAAACTTCTGGGTGGAGGGATCATAACAGAATGCACCACGGGATTTCAGAGATGTGTATAAAGTCCTACCTCAGCATTCTCTGAGTGTGTCTGGAACAAGCACTGTGCTGTCCCACACATTCAGATTTGGCTCAAGAATGTTAAACTGACCATACAGCTAAATGACAATGTAGCAGAGGAGAGCAGGGATGGCTGGTGGTGTGTAACGGGTATTTCAGACCTTTACAAGTGATTGTGAACAGAAGATATCTCACTTCTTAATCACAGTGTGCCACACTCAGAGGAAAGGCAAATGTCATTGCAGAATTACAAGTCATCTGACAGCAGAAAATAACCTGCTTGTCGTACTTTCAAAGGTTACTTCAAAGCTTGAAGTCAGAATTTTATCAGGATCTCAAGTTTCAATATTTGTGTTAAGCCAAGAGGTTAAAAGAAAACATTTTTAAGGTGGAGTTTGAACAGGTTTTTGAAGATACTCCTAAGATGTAGTCATCTGTGGCAGAACAGGGAATTATGGTAATTCAAGAGATTTTTTCCCATTCCATATCTCTAAAATATAATAATTCAATAAAAAGGATTGTTATGCAAGGGACTAACAAATAGATATAAAGACGTGACAAAACCCAAGCTTTTACAAGAACTGTAGCTAATTTGTGTTCCTATGCCTTCTCCATGTCTGTACAAATGTGAGTTACAACTTGCACACTGAGAAGCACTGTGATTTCACAGTTTCAGAAGGACTGCTAGTGGTCCATGGTCATGACCAGTACTACTGCTGCCAGGCCTTTAATCAGTCCTCAAATGAAAAGCTATACATGAAGATATAACGTTTGAAGTGAAGTCTCAGAATACTGTGCTAAGGATTTTCCACAGTTGCCAGAGTTATTACATTTCTGCTTGGCAGGAATTCTGAAACTCTTTTTGTTTTAAATGTAAATAGTTTCAAATGGCAAAAATCCCTTCTGATTTCAGCCAGCTCAACAGGGCAACAGCAGTGGCTTAGAGAAAGGGGAAAGCAGGTCACCTTGAGAAGTGAGACTGACTTTATTCTACTTCTCTCTTACTTGCACTTTCTTATCTAGACCTGAGGATTTCTGCAAATGAAGGACAGACAGGTCTTCACTGCAATGTCCTAGTTCCCCAGTTCTGTATCCATAAGTCTGTGTGCTGTCCAGTGGCTTCATGCAGTTTTTCCCTCATCCCAGCAGAAGATGGAACATTTAAGATCATACTAGTTCATTTCCAGGAGGATGCTGTTTTGACACTGATATTTAGAGACAATTATTTATTTTGGGCAATGCTGTTTATTTATCCTGTGTTGTTTTTCTTCCTGGACCAGTGGGAACAATCAACAAATTCATTTCCTTGTTGAGAAATGATGGTTGGTCTTTTCAGTAAGCCCTCTAACCAAAAGAAATTTTGGGTTCCTGTTTCTACTGAAAGCCACTCTTTTTTTGCTGTATGATTGCTTTTTCCTTTTCCTCTTGACTGATTTTTAAGAGACCTGCAGCCAAGCAGCACTCCAATGTCTTGATCTGGAACTTATCTCCAAGGAAATCCCTAGGGACACATCTCACATGTGGTCAATGGCTTGGGGATGGTCACCCATCCTCAAAGAGAGAAAATTGCTTCTTTATTAAATGTAGGATACTTAGCCCTCCATCAGCTTTCACCAGGCTTGTGACTTATGGCAGTTGTACAGTAAAGCAGCCTCTCTTGGCAGATAATGTTTACATATTGCCCAACCTTTCCTAACTTCTATGTACTCTTCAGCTACAAAGACTGTTGGTCAAAATGGTCAAAGGTGCCATTACCATAAAGCATCAGGTGCTTTATGCTAGAAAGTTGTGATGCTCTTCAGTTTAGACAGAGGCTCACGTGTCTGCATGGCAAAGGGAAGGGCTAACATTTATTTTAATGTAAAGCCTGTATTATTCAAGAGTTGTAGAGAAAAAAGTCCAGCAAGACAAAGATTATTGTATAGAGTTGACAGGGGGGAAAAAAAGCCACCTTGAAATAGGTATGATGTTTACATGGTACATTTTGGAAAAGCTCTTTGTCATTTCCAGGTCACTTTACTTGTAGCAGGACACCTGTCTGTTAAACTGTATGGCTAGAGGATTCTTGGGAGGTAGAAAGATCACAGATTATGGCTTTGGCTACTGTTCAACACATGAAATCAAGGAGAGGAGGAATTTAACAAGTGCGAGAGTGTTGTAAAAGCTGTCACCAAGCAGTGGTTGCTCTAGTATTGGGAGAACCAGGAGCCCTGCTGCAGCTATTCCACTTTTTTTTTGCTACATGTGTAGTCCCTGGAGTGAATAAGAAGTCCCTTGATGAAACCAGAAGTGACTGTGCGTGGCCTCCCAGAGCCCATCAGCACAGCGACAGTGGGAATGGCCACTGGAAGAAGTGGTGTGTCAGTGGGTGAGCAGGGTGTTACAAACACTCTAAGGGTTTTTTATTTAAGGGCTGAAGTGCCTCAGTACTTTAGGGAGTGGATTTGGCTGTAGGCAAACAGAAAAAGTAGCAAAAGAAGAGCTGAGAAAGTGCAGACCAGAATTTTTCAAAAACACTGTTTTACCCCGCCTTTGTTAAAAATTCAAACAAATACCCACCAGCTGAAAAAGTATATTGAATAATTGCACTTCAGATACTGTGCCAACAAAACACACATGGGCCGTGGTGATAAAAGGTTTTCTCCCAGTGGAACAAATCACTTATCAAGCTATGATACAAAGTAAGGAAACATTTCAGTACAAGTGAACTTTAGCTTCACAATAGCTGCAATAAGGGAATGCTGACTTTCAGCTGCCTTATTTGGAGGAGAACTATCCAGACCTACCCACATAATAGCCTTTACTTATCTGCTATTATGTAATTTTTAATGTCATATTTGCCCCATAATGAGTATTTTTCACTAGAGACATGCACAGCTACTATTTTGCAGCCTCACATGTTTCCTTCGAATTTTCTTCTCCCTCTTTTCTCAGCCACTTTGTCTCTCTTTCTGTATCTTGGCCATTTTCTTCCCTTTCTTTTGTTTCTTTTTCCTTTCTCATGTTTCACATTCTGAGCCTGATACAAGCCCATAGACTGTCATTCTCTCTTCCCTATTTCCTTCTCCACAACGTTTTCATCAAACACTTGAAAAGAGAGAGAAAAACTTGGAAAAGTTTTTTTCATTTATCCTGAGCTATCTATTCTTCTCTGTGCCCTTTCTCTGCATGAGGAGACCAGCAGCTTGCCCAGGAGAGGTTGTTAGAGCCACATCCATACTGTGGTTTGGGGTGCCAGGAATTTGAATGAGACATGGGGTTGCAATGTAGAGTAGTGGTCAAAAATGACATCTACATTTTTTATTGTCCTAATATGTAAAGAAAAGCATTACGAAAAGGAAGCTTGTAACAGTGGTATTTTTTCCCTCCACTGATTGTATTAAATATGGGTGTTTAAGTCTCATGAAAGTTAAAAAAAAGAAAACTAAAAGAAACCAGCCCTCCTAAAACAGCAGGTAATACCACACTGGCATTATTTAGAGTCTTTCCTCACTTTCAATCTGGTTTTGCTTGTTTGTTTACTTTTAAAAGTACTGGAGAAATGAAGGGAATCTCCAAATTCCACCTGAGGAGGACATACTTTTTATGTTCAACACATGTTTGGAAGACATCCACGATGTAACAGGAGGTAAAGCGATCCCAAATGCACCACTCTGCACTTGTATTAAAAATAGACCAGGGCACACTAAATATGTTTTAGGTGTTGAATGTGTACAAAACAATGTATTTGGCAGAATAAGGTTACATCATCTGTGCTTAAATATAATGCCCATTTGAAGTTAACATTTCATGACTAGAGAGAACTTGTAGATGCAGAAAGTCTATTGACACTACCAAGCCTAAGCCAAGACTGTTGCATTTTTCTTCTTTCCTCTGGTTAGCAAAGAAAAGGGATTATAATGTACCAGGCTACTCCTCCTTGTTGGAGGCAGCAAGTAGTGCCACGTATGACCTTTTGTTACTTTGACATGCTACCTTATAAGCTGGTAGCTTTAAGAAATGCAAGGCAGAAAAATTTAATCTCCTGGAACATGATGTAAAGCCATTTAATTATTTTTAAGACATTCTTTGAGAATGACTGGATTGCTGCTTTAAGGTGGGGCGTATGTGTGTGACTAAAGGTTTGCACTTCACCAAAAAAGGCCTCCCGGGTGTCCCAGGGCTGTTAAAGCAGGCTGTTTCCTGGGCTGGCCCACAAATTCTGGGCACTTGGAGATCCTGGATGCTTTCCAACCAGGCTGCCAATTTTCAGACAAGCATGGGTAATTCTCAGGCTCACCCACTCCTGCCTACGAGCTGAAGTTTCTTTTCCCCTGACAGCACAGTGCTTTTCTTTGGCTGTGCTCCCACCAAGCACCCACTGCACAACTCCAGCCCTGCCATTGCAAAAGATACAGGCTCCTGAGTATTAGGGATGGGTGAGAGATGGATTGTTTTTTGCTCTGCAAGGAAAGCAGTGGGTTTGAAAAATTCTTCTTTCTCAGAATGGAACAAGGGCACTCCATTTTTCTCAAAAAAATCCTATGAAATCAAACCAAATCCCCCCAAAACACTCTTAAAAGCCCACCTTTTACTATTCTTGATGATTCATTTTGATAAAACCTCAATGTCTCATTCTTACTCCACCTTGAATAGTATTTGGTTTTTTCATGTACTGTAAAATAAAAGTCAAACCCTGGTAAGTTGTCTTTTCAAACTGAAAAAATGACACATTTGTTTTTAGAAAGTTCAGGTGAGACCTTTGAAGACTTTCTCTAAAAAATGTCTTTTTTCAAAATTAGTTCTCTTTGAATTTGTCCTGCTCAGATAAAAACCCTTGGGTTTCACAAATTAGCTTTTTTTTTTTTTTTTTTCTGGTGGGAAAGGCATTACCATGGAAGATTTCCATGCAGCTCTGTAGTGGGCTGGTCCATGGAGATACTATGAATGATTTACCAGTCAGTGGGAGAGAAGTGAGGTGTTTGGAACAGAACTTAATCCAGGGTCTCCCTCAGACTTCTCTCTCAGTGATGTACCTGCTTCTGCTCCCTGTGTCACAGCACAAGCCTACCCTACCTCTCCTCTAACCTGTATTGTAGGCACAGCTGGAGATTACAGAAGAAGGGCTTCAGCTACTGAAAGAAGCTGAAAAGCTGCTGTAAATGAGTACACAGGAATGTAGGAAGATCTAGTTCCACTCTACAGTGGCTATGAGACTCGGAGCTCTTTTCTCTTTATACTCCATCTTGTTCTAGTATATTGTCTCCAAAGACTGGATCCAAAGATCATTGAAGCCAACTGAGAAAATCCCTTACAGTGAATTTTCCCACGATTTTGAAAATCATGACTTTTTTTTTTTTTTTTAATTTTCAAGGAAGAAGAACTGCTAGCTTATTTATCCTCCCTTCTTTACTAATGCCAGTTGTGGTAGTACTGGGTTTTAAACTGAGCTCTAAACCTTAATTACTGTAGCAGCACTGTAAAAAAAGCCATTCTAATTCTGGGAATATAAACACTCACTTGTCTGTCTAAGTCTCAACCAGAATACAATTCCTTTTAAAAGACATTTATCTTTTAAAACCAACTGCTCTGCTCTTCTTGTCACCACCTCCAACCTCTAGTCCTAAGAGTAAGTTTCATCGCTTTCCTTATACAAAACCTGGCCTAAAAGAGAAACAAAGCAGGGTTGTGGGGATAGAGATGTTTCTCCTCCTGTGCTGGGTGGAAGAATACATAGTACTGCTTTGTTAAAGAGAGAAAGGTTTTCCATCCGTTCTCAGCCAAGGGACTGCGTTCACATTTCAGCTGACCAGACAGGGCCCTATGGATCTCAAGGAGTTTCTGTGGCAATGGATGAAAATATTTGTATCTGGATTTGTCTTCTGCTGGTTTTGTCAACACCAGAAAAGGTCAGTGTTTTTCCTTGGTCAGGGAAAGATGTTGTCTAGATTTACAGCAGCATGAAAGCTGAAGGAAGAAAAGCAAGAAGTAGTTTTGGCAAGTGGTAGATCCTTCAGTGTCCAGGAACCATTAACCTATTAAAATGAAACTGTTTCTTTTTCTGTCCCCAGGACACTTCAGTAATTCCCATAAGCACAAATCCTTCCAAGCAACTTGGAGAAAGCTGAGTGCATTAGCAAAGCTCCCCAAAAGGTCCCTGTTCACCTCTTCAAGCAGACACTGCAGAGGGAAAGCAATAGTCTGAGCAAGCCATAATATAGAGAAAGAAAAGAAATTAACTACACTAATTCTCTTTTCCCCTTGCTAGCCTCGCTATTTAATTTCTGACTTTTAGATTCTGCTGAAGTCTAAACATAGCAACACGGCACTGAACAAGAGGCTTTCTAAATTTTAGGGTATCTCTAGTCTTGCGTTTAAAGTCTAAAGGAAATATAATGCCTATTCTGCATATCTTCGAAATAAATCAACAACTAAGCACGATTCCTATCCTAGTGCTGTTGGATTGAGAAGTTAGATTCATAAAATGTTACACTATGGAAATCTAGAGTAAGAGTGCATTAAATCTGAGTCTTGCCCAGAACATTGATATTTTCCTGTCAGATTCCCATCTCTGCAACCTCTGTTTTACATTGTTTTTTTTTCAAATGTAGGTCCCCTACAACTTTTGACTAGGAAATGAATACATGCAAGACCCCAGACTGCATGATTCTGGCAGCATGAAGCAGCAGACATTTAAAAACACATTTATCATCTCCAAGAGGCCATTCCAAGTTGCTTTTTTAGAGTGTGATTTAAAGCAAATTTGAAAATGTAGAACACTAAAATAAGAGGAAGATGGAGGCATGACTATCCACACACACTCAGATTTGTTCAAGGAGATCAGGATACTCAAGAGTATATAAGAGTAATTTCTATGAAGAGCACTTTCAAATCAAAATTCTTGGTTTTCCTGAACTAATGGAGAAAAAAAGTTGCCAAATGGCACATTTTAGGGTTAACAAAGTAATGGCTGTTACTCATGCCCACTATGGCATATAAGTGAATACATAAATAACTCATCAATGGTTTGAATTGGCATTGGATTTTTAAATCTGTTGGTTCTGATTTTAATTTAACATATCCTGTGGTGCTGTGTGTGAAATATGTACTTAACCCAGATTGTTGTGAGATGAAAGCACATTCGTGTTTATTTTACATTATTTGCTGTAGATTGTTGAAAGCCAACATTCCTGGGCAGTGAATGCAGCAGGGATGAATCATTTGAACTAGGTGAGGGGTTAGCAGCTGGAAGAAAGTGAAAATTAGATAACTACATTAAATTTCATCAAAATGGGTTAAAAAAGTGTAATTCTAGAAAAACCGGTATCTTCATTCTGAGACAAGGAATTATGGCACTTATTTCTGTGTGTTTTATACCAGTATTTTTAAAGCCAGCCATGATTAGAGGTAATTAATATCACACACTTCCTACCTTCAGAACTGAGGTGCTGGAGCAAAGTTAAATACAAATTGCTACCAGGAGCTGTAGCCAATGCACCGAATGACAGCATAGCACCAGGGAATCAATCTTAATGATTTGCTATTCATATCACCACAGTTCATAGGAATCTTAATCAAGGACTGGGACATCACCAGATTGAGTATTGAATGGTTAAGGAAAAAAGATGGGCCCTGTGCTAGAGCTTAGCACTGGAGCAGAGGCAAAGGGGAATGAGAAAATATGCGAAGAGAAGGAAAAGCAGGTGTGATGGAACTGCAGCACTAGAAACAAGCTCAGCACAGGGGCAGTGCACAGTAAAGATTTTCTGAGAGCATCCCAGAGCCTTTTAGTGGTGATTTTCACAGAAGACAAGAGAGGCTGCGTGGGTGTTTGTAGTGGGCCCGTCTCACACCTGAGGAGTGGTGGGAGTGAATGGGCAAAGGTGTTTCTCCAAAAATCTAACAAGCAGGAGAATGAGATTCATATTAAGTGCTAGATGAGGGCAGAAATTATATCTGGTTAGTGAATGATGTACTGGGGGGCTTTGAGAACAGAAGGAAGGGGCTTCTGCTGCACATATCAGAGCAGGGAAAGGGGGGCAGAGGCAGCAGCAGAGTGAAAGCCACCCATGAGGAAAGGATGTTCATAGCAGTGTTTGAGCTGGGTACAAGTTGGATGAGATAGTGCTTGTTGAGGCCAGAAAGAAAAAGAGGTGGGAGTAGCTGAGATTTGAAATGCCAGAAGCCTGTACATGAATTTTAGCTTAAAGGAGACGAAAGGCCACAGTGTAGAAATGGTCTCCAGAAAAAGAAAAAAAAATCACTGAGGGTGTGAGAAGCATTCTGAGCCAAAGATGTCTCCTAGGATGCCTGAGGGGCAGGCAGCAATGCTCCTGAGGCCATGTGGTACATCCCAGAGCTGTCAGCTGAGCAGCTCTGCTCCCATCACGATGGGCTTCAGCTGAAGGGGGAGTTGTCTTTTGGGCAGTGTGAGAGGGAGAGGCCTCCACTGGGATACATGGAGCAGGGAAGCAGATCTGTAAACCATAAGAGATGGGGAGAGGGGATTTGAATTTGAGCCAGTAGGTGAGGTTGCACAGAGGTTGCATGAAGACAGAGAGAGGAGCAGAAGAGAGAAGCACACGCAGAAGTCCCTGGAAAGTGGGTTGGGTGAAGAGGAGTATCTGCAGAAGGAATACTTGACCCAGGAGGAGAAGCCAGTGAGTCACCAAATGAAGACGATGGCCCCACGGGTGCCTGGACAGTGGAAGACTCAGGTGCTTCCCCCAGGGCTGTGCACTGCTCCTTGCGATTTCACCAGCTGGTCTGCAGAGGTCTCTTGTTGATCTCTGACTTTCCTCCTCTATCTTCAGCTGCTCTGTCCTCCTTGCTCAGGCGTGCACACCAAGGAGACAGAGGACAGGCTGGGACATCCTGCGCTAAAGATCAGCATTGCTGAAACCCAGAAGAAGCAGAGGTGCTGAAAGCTGCCAAAGTCAGGGAATCAGTGGGGCAGGTGCACTGTGAAGTGCAAAGAGCTGGGAGAAGGCAGAATAGTGACAGAGGCTTTGCTTTCCTTGGGCTAGCTAACATGAGAGTTGCACAGCCACAAGGTTCATCATCACCCTACTCCCCCAACTTCAGTTTTCAGAGACAGAATGGTTAGTCCTTCATCATCCTGTCAGTCTGGTCCAGATGGCAGAGACTCAGAGCAAAGCAGTTATTCACTATGAGAGCGATTGGAAAAGGACAGTCTTTCTCTAAAAGTAGTAAAGATACATTCAATGAAGGCTGTACTATGTATGGACTGATGTAAAATAAAGGTGGTCCTATGATTTTGGTCCTTCTTATGTCTGCATTTAGTGTATAGCTTCCATTAATGGAGTTTTTTGTTTATCATAGGCTCTTATCCTCCAAAAAAGCATGGGAATACTTTGTCTGGAGTGTTTCCTCGTCACTCTTTGCATTACTTCTCTGTCTTTAGGCTGAAAAGATAGCAAGATACAGATGCCTAAATTCCTTGACTCACAAAATGGTTAAGATTGGAAAAGAGCTGTAAGCCTAGTGAGTCCAATAGTTAACCCAGCAGCATCATGTTAATCACTAAACCACGTCCCCAGGTGCCATACTGAGACAACTTTTTAACTTTTCCAGGGATGGTAATTCTACCACTTCCCTGGGCAGCTTGCCCCAATGCTTGATCACCCTTTTGGTGAAAATTTTTCTCCTAATACCCAGCCTAATCCTCCCCTGGTGCAACTCCTCAGACTCCTTTGGATATGCAAGCTCAGATGCAACACACAGGTACCCACTCGAGTTTTGGGCTGACCTGTTGGAACCGCAGAGGTTGTTGAAGGCGCCAAACCCCTCGCCCCTGTGCTGCCTGGCTTCTTTGCCCTTGACACCGCAGGACGACACAACTCACACCCTAAACTGCTTTAGGATCTGGCGACTCGGCCGTGAAAGACCCGCACGACTCAGGAGGGGTGGGCTGCTCATCCCGCGGTGGGGGGGGATCAGAGAGTTCCCACCCCAAGGGTGGCGGCCTCGGGGTGCGCTCTCGGCGGGGTCTGTGCGCCGGCGGAGGGAGCGAGGGGCAGCGGGAGGAGCGGGAGGAGCGGGAGGAGCGGGAGGAGCGGGAGGAGCGGGAG
>WEIV01011815.1:293157-395354 GCA_013390005.1 Calyptomena viridis | reverse complement strand
CCCCCCCCCCCTCATTATCGAAGCTCTCAGATATTCTGAGAGAGGTTACAAAATGTGTTTACTTACAAATTTGGAAGTAGCGACAAGACGCAATGCAGTGAATTTGTCATCTGCTCATGACTAGCAGATGGTCCCCCTTCCCTGCAAGCAAACTGCGTGAGTCACATCTTGCCTGGTTCGTAGAATGGAACCGAGGAGCTCTCTGGCTCCAGGGTGGACAGTGTCGCCCGTCGCCGATCATGTCGCCTGCCCACACAGCCAGTGGGCTCCCTGGCATGGGGTGGATTTTGCCGTGCCTTTCACAAAGGTTCCTTTTTCCTCCTTCTTCCACGTTAGATTAATTTGGGCTCACTCCTGTCTGTAGAGACTGCTTCACGTGGCTCTTGCAGTGCAAAGGCAACTTTAAATGGGAGCACATCGCATTAACATTTTACAGACGGGCCGAAAGAGATAACTGTGAGTTGTAGTTAAACAGACTCACGTTTTAGCACTGGATGAAGCCAGTGGGAAATGCAAAAAAAAGCCTTTTGAGACCCTTTTGCCTGGAATCTGTGCTGCTGCAGACAGCACTGCGAAAACCAAGTTCCCTGCACCAAGGCATGATATGTTTGATATGTTGAAGGTGGCTCTAAACTGTGCTGTTAGTAACAAAATGAAATTAAAATAGTGCAACTCTGCATTGGTTTAGGGGTCTGTGCAGAGCCTTAAGGATTGGAGTTGCTTGTCCTGGTAAACAGATAAAGCTCAGTTTTATTACAGGTATATTAAAAAGTTGTTTTACAAGGATAAAGTAACATCCTCTCCTGCCTGCCCTCTCCAGTTCTCGTTAACTTCTCTTGTGAGTTTTTTCCTCAGTCATGACACATTCCTGGTTTTCTCTTATCCTGTAAATCTGCATAGATGATTGGTTTTCCTCTTGCTCTGTGTATGTGTGTGTGTATTCTTCACAGCAGAGCAAGACGGAGCAAGCTTTACTGATACAAAAATGAGATGCTAAGAGTGATGGGGAAAATTCAGGGAAGATATCAACCTGAAAATGTTTTGAAATGCTTTTTTTGCTAAGTGACTATGTTTCAAGTTGACAGACTCTTTTAAAATGAATTAATTTTCAAAGCTGTCACTTATTTATATGGCATAATACTTGTTACTCTTTGTTGGACGCAAGAGTTTCACTTGCTCACACCAGTGATGGGTAAGTTATGCACTTCTGCCAGATGCTCACATGTTTGCACCATGTGAGACACATGAATTGTGCTTGACTGTCTTTAGGTAGCACAGTGCATGTGAATAATGTAAAGAAACAGTTCAGGGTTTCCTTGCTTTTTATTTTATTCTGAAATGTTTTCTTCCCTGGCTTTCATAGAAGACCACTCCAGATAAAGGTACTTTTTCATTTCATAGGCACTGACAGACAAGTAATCCCCTTGTTTCTGAAAGAAATGCCAAAATCTACAGAGGACAGTGAGGAAACTCATATTAATCTGTTAATAAATCCTAGCCTGGCACCAGTTGCTGTGATATGGAGATCCTGGAGCTGAGACCAACCTGTGAGCACCATTATTACCTAGTGGCTTTCCACAGTGTTTTAGACTCCTGTGATGACATAAAGAAGGAGTTATGACTGAATGCTAAGATGCCTTTTTGTGCTGCAGCAGGGGAGAGCTGAGAGGTGTGGAGGTGTGTCTCTGAGGTCAGCAGAGCCAAAAACTCAACCTAGGTCTGCCGTCCTACTCCAGCAAAATCCCCCTTTATCTTTCAGCTGGCTACAGAGGAATAGCTGGCAACTCCAGCTCACGGGTTTGCAGTCTCTACTACCACTTTATCTTGGAAAATGAAGGTTTATGGAGACCAGAGGAGTCTTAGAAATGAAGTCAGGTTCTTTGAAGGCCCTTATTTGGGCTTTCCACCTTTAGCAGGTGGGAGTTGCTGGCTCTGGATAGAATGCAGCCATAGTCCATCACTGACATTTCTACCAAAGTCTTCCACTTCAGAGGTCACACACTGCCCTGAGAAATTGTCTCCCTGCAAGGAGACAGAGCTCGATCTGCCTTCTGTGCCTGAGCTCCTTGTCAGTAGCTGTGAGGGTGCTGCTGCTGCTGAATTACCATCCAGAATGTGGGTATGAGAAAGGGAGGGGAACTGAGGGCTGATCTTAATGGAAACATGAGGGGGTTGCTTGCAGGGGTGGATCTTCAGGTTTAGGAAGGGTGACATTCAAGAGAGCCTGTGGGGACTCCAGTGCATCTAACCACCATCAGGAGAGTCCTCCAAAGTGCCAGGAATAGGCTTGTCCTCTTGGTCCCTGACAAGAGCCTCCTCTCCTTTCATTGCTGCCAATAAATCCAGGATTAGGAAGCTGACAGCCGCCTACATGCTCTGGAAAAATACAGTGACCACATACAAAATTTATAGCCTACAATATTGCCGTAGGTGGGGATATAAAATACTTCTGTGGGATTTTTAGGCTTGGGATTCCCCGTGGATGCTGGCAGTGACATACCCATCCTGATACATTATCCCCCTGCAGTGAGGCAGGCTGAAGGGAAGGGCTGGCAGGCCACTGTGCTCCATGTCAGTGCAGAGTCCCAGGGATGGATGTTGCCCTGCTCTAAGTCCCAGGTGCTCTGGCAAGGTGCAGGTTACCTGTGCCTGATACACCTTGAGCCTGGATTTTTCTCCACAGCCAGATCCATTTGCCTCAGGTCAGTACTGTACTTTTATTCTGTTAAAACCCTAAAGCCCTGGCTGGTTGCCCTTTTGAGAAGACTCATTCAACACCTAAGACCCTTTCTTAGGGCCTTTGCAGCCTACTATGTAGATGGTCCTGCACAGACAGGCTCAGCCCTGAACTAAACTTTCTCCACAGAGCTGTGTTTGCCTGCTGGAACCTGTGCAACGCCTGTGAGACCAAGAGGGACAAGATGCCAACAGTGAGAGACTGAAGTCACTTAGTGGCTGCAGTTGCATCTCTGCCCCTGATGCAGCATCCTCACTTGCCCACAAAACCTGGGAGTCTGGGGGACAGCCCCGCCAGCCCATATGCAGGTGCCACCAGAGGCTCCACTTGTAAGCATGCACAAGGGTTGAAAACAAAATTTGTTTTCCTCCTGTACTTCCACACACTGACACAACTCCATGCTGTGCAGCTTTTGGGACCTCTACCCTGTGCATAAATCCCATGGGCCATGCAGCCCCTCTCATCCCTGCTCCACACACTGTGCTGTAAAGAAAATGAATGTGGATTCAGAGAAGCTGGAAGTGCAAGAATTTAACAGGAGTGAAATGTCAGAGATCAGTAAAGAGGATGCAGATGGGGAGCAGGACATGGGCTTTCTAAAACACAGGCACGACGGCTGGTCAGCATTAGCCTGGTGGCTTTTCCCTTGCTAAGAACATGCACTGCTTGCCACCGATCACTGTTACTTCACCAGGTTTGGTGACCCTCTGCTCATAGAGGGGAAGAAGGGATAAAATGATGAGTGTATTTAACTACCTCAAAAGACCTTGCCAAGATCAATTGTTTCATGTTTAATGCATGCTTTGTATATCTCAGGTGAAGAAAACACAATGGAAAGACAAATCCTACCAGAAACATCATTGCATTTCTTGATTTCCAGACCTATCTTAGCCTCAAGCAAGGGAGACATTTGTACAGTCTAGTTAAGATGATTCACCATGACTGAAGCCACATGTATTCTAGACTGGAAGAACTGCTAAATCTCCAAATTTTGCCCAGTCATGTCACTGAAAGTGATACCATACACCTAAAGAATATTGCTACACCCAAATTTTTATTCTTCTGGTAATACTAGTTGATCTACTTTTGCCTACCAATGGAAGTACAAGGTGTTCCTATCCAAATTTCCTGAGAACACCCCAGATGAGCTTTCACACCTGTTTGAAGTGAAGTTATACTCTGGCACAAAACTGAGTGCAACATCTTGCACTTCCCTTTCCAGCAGCCTTTGTGTGCCTGGGTGAGGCTCCAAAGAAAAATTACTTCTCTCAAAATATAATCCAAGGATTTGACTTTCTCTAGGAGGAAGATGTCATAAGCACATGAATGTCATTCAGGGCACGTAAGGGAGAGCTTTTGCCCCTCCTGGTATGGCAGCCCTCCTGTCAAGAATTCCTGTGGGAGGAGTGAGTGTGAGTTTGTGGGACCAACACTAAGGATGAATTCAGCATCCCTCACTGTGCTACAACTGCTAAATAGCTACTTGCAGCTGAGTCCAGTTCTTCTCGGTATTCAAAAGAGAAGACTGAAGTTTTGCTAAAGAAAATCCAGCCTCTGGTCTCAGGAGATATAAGATACGTTTTTATTGTTAATTTGTATATTTGCTTGCTGTGGGTGTCATCCAAAGCAGTGTAAGAGGAATGTAGCTGGAGTTTTTTCAAAATTTATATTGTTTGAGGGAGACATGCTCCGAAATAAACCTGAAGTCTGGGAGTGGGGAGAGAGGGATGGAGGCTGTGCTTGAACCTTATCCCCCAAGTGTGCTTTCCAACTGCTTGGGCTCCAGCTGTGCACCCCAAAAACGTACCCTTGGCTCCCCAAATATTCTCCAAGACACAGTGATACAGATTGATGGGGCTTGTAACTCCTTCCTTAACTTTCTGACTAGTGATGTTTTCTAACAAGAAATCCAAACTGTGATAAGGCAAAGATGGGTGAAGAAAGGCCTTGCGAAAGAGAAGCGAAACGGGAGCTGATTCAAGCGTCTGTAATTAGCTAATGGCTGTGGAAATTTATGAAATCTCCCAGCAGTGGCAGTGAAGTGCTGATCCTAGAGAATTGGACGCCCTCTTCCTTGATGTCTTTAATCCTTGGAGTCCCAGCTGCCATGGCTCAAGTGTTGGAAAACCCCACCCTCTTTCTGGCCTCTGATCAAAATCAGTATTTCAGAGAGAAACTCAGAAGAGCAAAGGAGTTAAACAAAAGTTCAGATAAGCATAACAAATACTAGAAAGATGGGATCCTCCAAGAAGAGTACTCTAGAAAGCACTCCCATTAATCTGGGCAAGGCTCTCATCAGTTGCTGTGTGTAGAAAGAGCTATTCTTGGACTCATAAGGAGGTAAGGGATTTACTTCCTCAGCTGCATCGAGTCATGCTGTGAGATATCATTAAGTAAGAATAATTAGGATTTGAGTTTTCAACGCACAAGATTTGTAGGTTTCCAGTGTTTCCAGTCCTTTCCAGATAGAACTTTCCTAAGTGGTAGTCAGAGTTTCTATATCACTTAAGTATATAATCCTTACATGTAATCTCTTTATGTGATAAGTGGCTGTGTTGATTTCCATTTGAGCATCTGTAGATGAGCTTGGTAATTGATACTTTGTTGTGATAACAAAATAAAATATTGAAGTATATTTTATTTAATTTGAGCAGTGTGGATTTCATTTACCTGGAAATACCTTGGCTATGGTTAAGACATGTCACAGAAAAAAATGATGGTAAAATCTGGAATGGTCACACCAGGCTAATTGGTTTCATGGTTGCAATGGCAATATGAGGAGCTTGGACTAACACACAGATCTGAATTTTCAGAGTGTGGGAAGCAAGTGTGCAAAGGGTTTGATGATTAACTTTCTGGCACCAGTTGCTTTCCTGCAACACCGCAATCATTACTTCAGGCAAAAACAAACCATTTCATTGCTTCATCAGCAGAAGAAAAACTCCTGTTCAGCTCCATCCTCTGCCAATTCTGAGCCTTTCTTTGTGTGCATATGGAGGGTCCCCACGGGGCACATGGAGGGTCTGCAGCAGCATTGTCTAAGAGACCAGAATGAAGGTGGGAGGAGAGCAAAGAGATTCCTTCTTCTCGGTGAGGTTATTGGGTTGGGTTATTGGGATGGGGTGGAGCCCAGGGACAGTCCATTCTATTGAAGCATTTTAGATCTACTAAGGTGTTTAGTTTTGCAGAGAAACGCAGAATTTTTTAAAATTTTCACAGCCCCAGTCTCAATTTCTTGTAAAACTGAATGTTATTCAGGTCTGGACCACAGCCAATCACTGCTGATTCTGATACAGAGACTTCCCCTCCAGAGTGAAGGGTTTAAACTCAAAGCTTTTCCTCAAAGGCAGCACAGATGGCTTATTGAGTGACCCAGTGTCAGAGATCCAGGGAAGTTTAAATGGATAAATCCAAAAATGAGGTCCAGGACTTAAAGAGACTGGCTGATTCCTAATAGGTAAAGGCAAGCTAGAACATGGGTACTGCCACAGTGAAAATGGGACCAAATTGGATTTGGATCCTACAACTTCTACCTATTTCCACACACCTTTTTACCCAGTAATGACTGGGCTGACACTCATCTAGGGTATAGTTGCTGCTGCTGCTGCTATAAAAACTCTTACCCTGTTAACAGAACAATTGTCATACACTTCATTTCAAGGTTTCTGAACCAGGAAGACATAATCATTAATGGAAATAATTTATACAAAGCTGCTTATTGATGATCTAGGAGAGAACAGGACTTCTTTCCTGAAGAACAACATCAAAGAGATCATGGCAGAAAGAAGAAATAATGTCACTATTTTTAAACCTGGTTGCTTTACCACCAGGAAATCATAGAATCATAGGATGGTTTGGGTCAGAAGGAACCTTAAAGGTCATCTAGTTCTAGCCCTTCTGCCATGGCCACAGACACCTTCCACTAGACCAGGTTGCTCAAACCTCCATCAAACTTTCCCCCTTCTTGGAGAAGGCAACTCCTGCTAATGTAGTTCCAGTACATTCTAATTCCCTACTGCATTTTGGAGGGTTTTGCTGCTGACTCTAATGGGACAGGAGTTTACACTGGGCTGCTGATATTTGCACGTGCCTGAGTGAAATACCTCATGATGAGGCTGGGATGTGCTCTGGGGCTGGCAGGCTCTGTGCTGCCCTGCTAAGATCTCTCGCTGGCCATGCTCACAAGCTCTACCTCACCAGGCACAGAAGAAGCTTTTTGTCTTTATGTCTTCCTTGAGATCATGGGTTGCCCATGGAACCTGGTGGGATAAGCCCAGCTTTCCTGTAAGCACACAGTAGAGACTAACATTAGGCTGGGGAGCATGGAGGGAGTACAGTAAGTATTGCCTGGAAAAGGTGTAATGACTTGCCATGGCCTGGGAAGTGGGGGTAGAGGGAAGAACCCCTATGGGAAGGCAGATGTGGCAGAGTATGACAGGCAAGTTGGTACCAAGTAGTGCAGGAAGTCCAGGAAGTCAGAGAAATGGGAAGATCCAGGAGGGAAAGGGAAAGACAAATAATTTTAAGCAGATTTTATCTGCTTAAATATAAGCACATAAATAGAAGCAAATAAAATTGTGGAATCAAAGAATATGCCGAGTTGGAAGGGACCAATCAGGATCATCAAGTCCAGCTCCTGGAGTAATTCCATGCCAAGGCTACCCCAGTTATGCATCTTTGGGAGTGCTACATAAACATATCCACACATTTTTCCCAAAGCCTTGTCCATTGCAAATGATTGCAACAGTCCAGGATAATAAATTGCAGGTATTAGAAAACTAATATTACTCTGTAACACATCTGCATCTCTTAAATTCAGGCCATTCTAAATTCTTGCTGGTTTCATTAGTCTTGTGCTTAGAAACACTTTCAACACACTAAGAAGCATGATAAAAACTATAAATCAGGTGTTTAAATCCCCACAACCATGCTGGCTTGAAAGAAATTCAACATCCCAGGCAGAGAGCCAGATTTCGTTATTGCAAAAAAAGGTTCTTCTGCATGTGCTAATGGATTAGATGTTCCTGATGTTCTAGGCAAGTGCACTATAGGTTGCCCAGTGGTGATAAAATGCAAATTTCACCCATAAGTCTTTCTGTTGACATGGAGGATAACATCATACACGCGTGTGTGTTAAAAGTATTGTTTTGAAACTGATAGGGAAGGGGGTGTAAAACAGTACAACTTCTACAGACGCTTTTTTTTTTTTCAGATAAATATGCTGAATTGCATTTAAAATACATTTAACTTTTAAATAACTTAAAAGTGTAGTGTTTAATATGCTGTATGGACATGTAGACTGTAGTTCATCAAAGTATAGGGACCATATCGACACCTTGAGTGTTAGAAAAAGAAATAAATTTTTCAGGATCAGAAAAATGAAATAAAGAATGAAAATCCAAGAACAGGAAAGGTGGAACATCTGTAGTAGTTATGATTGATTTTTCCATTGCCCTAAATCTTTGGTAGCAATTAGATCTGGAAATGGCTGCAAAATGCTGTTAAAAGAAAAGGTTAAATGGAATAGCTGTTTTGCACTCAGATGGCTGAACTTGCTTCAGGTTTGAGTTGCTTGTGGTGGAGTAAACTCTGCAGTCACAGAGGGATAAATCTGCAATATGCAACCAAAAGCATTCAGATTCTAGTGAATCAACACAAGCAAACTGACTTTTATAAGTCAGTATTCCAAAAGTCTCCCAGCCGTAGGACACATGATGTCCAGAAGTGCCCTGACTTGTAGTCTGCACCTGAACTGTCTTTCACAGAACAGAATGCTGGTTTGGAGCAAGGGTTTCACCATTGCTGACAAGTGTTTTTTCAAAACTTCAGCACTGAATATTCACAGAATCACAGAATTGTTAGGGTTGGAAAGAACCTCTGGAGGTCATCCAGTCCAACCTCCTGGCAAAGCAAGGTCTCCCAGAGCAGATGGCACAGGTGTTCAGGTGGGTTTGTAATGTCTCCAGAGAGGGAGACTCCACAGTCTCCCTGGGCAGCCTGTACCAGAATATTCTGGAAGGTGATGCACAAACAAAATAAAACCCCTTCAGCCCTTCTGCCCTCACCTGTGGTTTTATCCAAAATAACCAGAGGGTTTAAAAAAATATTGTGAACTTCAGTCAGAGAAAGGAGATGAGTATAAGAGCTCTCAGAGCACTCTGCCCATCCACCTGCAACCAAGCTCCACATGGCAAACCCTGTATGTGGATGGTTGGGTCTCTATTTCCCTTGGTGAAAGGGTGTACACTTGCTTCAGATTGAGATTGAGACTGCTTTTAGTGAGAAGGACCCTGCCATGATGCTGGCTGGGGGGGGGAAATCCAAAACAGAAGCGTTTCTCATGGATAGATTCTTCACTTTATGCAAAATGTGTTGTGACACATTATCTCTTCACCATGTAGCAAAGTGTACTTTGCAGCGATTGAAGAAATTCAGTTAAATCCAGCCTGTACTTGTGTTCTGGTTCGTTATTTATAGCGAGTGTGGGAGTGTGTTGGCCTCTTCTGACAGCATATCATGGCCATCTTAAATTCTGAAAGCACTTTTTTTTTGTGGTTGCCACGGTAAATGTTCAAGAAGTTTAATCTTAAATTTGAGAGCGATTTGGAGACCAGTCTGTTCATGACACATTAACTAAATTAGACCAGGAAATGTTTGTTGAAAGAACTCTTGCGCTTTTTTAATGAGTGAGGTTGTTAGGAATGAGCTACCCACTGTGTGTGCTGCTAAGGCATGGCCTCGAAGGCCCATGGTGATGCTTCATGAATATGTTTGCCCATGGAATTTCAGGAAAGGGATTTAGGAAACCAAATATCAAGGTGTTATGGAGAGTGTTCTGCCCAGTATGAACTGGAGTTTCAACAGCGAGCACAGTCAGAGGAAAAAGAGTTAATTCTGCTTCAATAAGAAGACATGGAAATAATTTTTTTCTTGCTAATTAAATATGAAACTGACTAACTGTATGCAAGTGTAATTTTCTTATCTTATTAGCCATGTTCATTTCTGAAGTGAATAACTACCAGCACTGGTACAGTATATGGGCAGAATAATAGTCGAACTGATTTTTACTTTAATCTCTGAATACAATTAGCATAATTTAAACCATTATAAGCTACAGCAGATAGAAATCACATTATAGAGACTGTAGGTGGAGAGGTGGGTGGTCACATGCAGAGGCAAAACTGGAAGAGCACTTAAAATACAACGGAATAATAAGCATTCATGGGAATGTAAAACTACACAGAGTTGAAAGGCACATTATTCCTAGAGATGGGGGAAGAAAAGTGGATATTCATGAGCAAGGTTCAAGGACTTCTACTACTGCAGGGCCTGATCCCAAGAAATGCTGTAAACCCCATTGCATGTGCACTGTGTTTCCTCCAGTTCTCTTTCTATGATCTACACTTTCAGGCAGGTGCCCTGCACATTTTGGGAGAGACAGGGGTTGTTTTGGGTGGCAGCAAATGGCTGGTTATGAGGCAACCATGGGAACTGATTAAATGAGAAAGTAGAGAACGTGGAAACGATATTTACACATAGACAAAAGGAATGATGGCCTTTCTTATGAGCACTTTTCATTATTTGTGTTTGGGAAAAAAATCAGAGTTTTCTTTTTTAAGGCATCGTGTGAGTAGTTTTGATGCAGGTAGTAGGGGGCAACACCACCTTCCTTTCCCTTGTTAGTTGGTTGTAAATTAAATAGTTTATACAACTGTTTCATGGGACATAAATCCCAAATTCCATTTTCTGTCAGAGGAGAGAACAGCCCAGTGGAGATGTACAGATCATGTCTTGACTGATCAGGTGAAGAGAGAAGAAGCCAAGATAAGATGGGGGAAGGAAAGAGGCAGGTCAGATGAGGAACCGGAAGGATGGATCTGGTACCATGGGTGTAAAGTGTGTGTTTTAATGGATTATGGGTGACAGCAGGGATAAAAAAAGGAAAAAGAGAGAAAGGATGGGCTGGATGAGGAGACTGGGCCTGGAAATCCTGAATTGTAGGCTAGGATTGACCAAATAGTCAATGTCAATGAGTGTAGGAAGAAAGTGCCATGAACAAAGAGAAGAGACAAGGACAGGTTGGTGAAGGGAAATCAAAGCTCGAGGAGAATGGAAAGAAGATGGTCCCCATCACAGCCTGAACCTCAGACTGGGACACTCACATCATCCTACCCCTCTGCTGTCAGCAAATATCAATAGAACCAAAAGCCATTATATATCACCTGCCACTGCAGCCACTCTGTAGAAAAGAAGGCATTACAACTCAGGAAAAGTTTTCAGTTGAACTCTTTTTAATTTTGGAGGCCAACCTGCCCTCTTCATTTACGTCCCATACTAGTTTCTACAGTGTTTTCCAAGCAAGTAACAAAATTAAGCCCAAGAATCTAGCCTGTTTAACCAGAAATAATCTGAAGTCAACCATAATTAAATTTCTGCAGCCACTTTTTATTAGTTGCAAGGAAATCGATAGGATTTTTTCTTTAGCACAAACTTATCTGAAATGTTACCAAAGGCAACAACTGAAAAGCTGTGCTGAGCTGGTGTAGCATATATTAATAATTAGGTAAATTTTATTTGTATGCTGACAATTTAGCTGGAACCTGTTGTTTGAAAGGAACTAGAAATGGTCTTCATCATACTATATGATATCCTCACCATAATGTGAGTATGCTGTGGCCAGGCTTTACTTCTGGAGAACAGAACACGACTTCGACATATTTTCACATCAAATTTATTGATTTCCTATCATAAAGACATTTCTGATTTATGGAACATGGACTTCACTCCTGAGTGGCTGTTACATCATTGCAGTGCTCTCTGCTCTTTCAAACCTCTTCCTACAAAAAAACAATTTCCAGACTAAATTCTCTGCTACATAATAGACGGTGCTGTCACCAAATGGCACTTGCAAAAACAGCCTTCCAGCTGGGGGGATATCAGACTGGATCCAATGACTTGGATGGTGGTCCCAGAGAGCTGCTACAGAGCTTTCATATAGGGATGAAAATATTCTGCTTTTTGAATCAGCCCTACTTGCATTTTTATGATGAATTAAGCATAGCTACATGAGAAATGGACTATACTCTGTGTGTGTGTGTGTGTGTGTGTGTGTGTAGATTGGCCAGAAGATCTGTAGAATCACAATTCCAATCAATCTATATCACCTTCAGAAATATGTGCACTGTGCAGTGTTTGTAGATGAGCAGTACATATAAAGATCCATACATTCTGTGCAGCTCTACTTTTGGCAAAGATGGTAGATAATAATATTTCCTGAGAATACTTTCAAGATCTGATTTTTGTTTGCTCAGTTAATACTAGCTGTATCTAAGGCACCAAGAAAAGGACTTGCAATTGCACTGAAGCACTCCGTTGCAAATATTTCAGCAAAGCTAGTTCAATAATTAACAAGTAGACTTTTTTGCAGTTTCTTGTAAGTTTTGTACTTTATAGACCTTTTAATGAGATTAACCTCTTCAATGCATGTGCCTAGAAACCAGGTAGTGGCATCTGTCTAAAAAGGAGACACACAAATACACAAATGTTTTTATTTCTGAAGATGAAAATGAAGGCAGTAAGTAAACCATGTTAATATGTGTTTAACATTCTGTATTTCTTCTATTTGATTTAGAAAAAAAGTTATGAAATAATACAAAGTGATAACAAGGACAGCCCCTGCCCAGCCCAAACTCTTAAGAAATAACAGAGGTTCTGCAGCATTGCATTTGTCTCTCAGTGCCAGGACTCTATATTTAACAAGCTTTCCCCAGCTCCCACACCCAGATGAATTCATTGGAATGCAGTAGGAAAGCAAGAGCTCATCTGACTCATTAGGAGGCTCATATGCAATTACCATCAATTAAAATTCCCTTCTAGAGCCACTGTGTGAATTTGGGTGTGCTGAAATAAATGAAATCATCAGGATCTCTGTAAGGAGGACTTATCTTAGCATTGAGCTCAGGACAAACACAGATTTGATTAATCTGCAAAAATAATTAGCTGATGTGCCAACTAACATGTGCAGGGATCCTTAGAGAAGCTGTTCCCAAGGAAGTTTTATGTCTTCCACTTCACCATCTGTGCCTTGCGAGCAATACAGCCAGAGAAAACTTATCTATATTGAGAATGTCTTGAAAAAAATACCTGTTGTAACAACATGTTTTGTTGATATGAAATGATTTTCTCTTTCCTTTCAGCAGCCGCTAGTGAGGAAAAAAGTTTAGAGGTGGAAGTGTGATGAAAAATGATTTACAGATGGGTTCCATTTCCACTATATCCTGATTAAGATGGGTTGTAAACACTTTCCTTTCTTATCCCAAGATCTTTCTCAGAATCTCTTCTGTTTAGGCTTAACTTGTTAGATGTAGAATAAGCTCTTCAAGAGACTGAGCAACTTTTGAGCCAACCCAACAAAATTAAGGTGCCTTTGTCATAAATTCACATTATCCTTATCTTGACATACACTTTTCCCATGCATCTAATATTTTAACACTTCTGAATGCTTAAGGACTGTTGATTAAGCTTTTTATTGAAGCTTTTGAAAAAATACAATAGAGCAATTAAAAGTACATGTATACATAATCTCACAAGCACTTTAAAAGAATATACAATAAGCCAAGCATGTGTTTATGCTATACTTACTTATATTCACTCTTCATAAGAAGCAGCAAATCCTACCTTTCTCTGTAAAATAATAATACCTAATTATCTAGGATTATTGAATAATAATAATAAACCCCTCAAACCGTGGGCACTTTAGAGCAAGAACTGTCATTGCTGTTACTATTCAGATTCTGGTTGTGCCAAGAGAATCCTTACGCTTAGGTCTTTAAAACCTTTAATGACACAGAATTAGTTCCACAGGTGGAAAGCACTCAGAACTCCACCAAAGCCCCTAGGAGTTTGCACTGCACAAATAATAAGCAGCCCTGGAGAGCAGACATTGATTGAGCATAAAGTTTGACAGATCCTTTTAGTTCTTGCACAAGTGTATTTTAGGACAAATAAGAGTCCGAAGAAATCCTTCTGGGTTTTTGTGGATTTGTTTATCAATACAAAGTGGTTCAAAATCTCAGATCTGAGTTTGCATGTTGGACCTACTTTTTCTTGGAATGTTGTGTAGAAATTATAATGGAGAGAAAAAAAAATCTATGCATTTTTACAAATATTGTAATATATTTTCTTTCTTGCCTGCAGTAAGCAGCTGTCCTGGGGGGTCAAACATGATTGGGATCCTCAAAAATCCCTAATCTCAATACTTTAGGCATATATAAGTATTCAATGTACTGAGACCAAACAATTAACTAAACACGATGGAGGCCTCAAGGAAAATATTAGAAGTTAGCACAATTTAGAAGCAGGTATATTCTTATCTGAGCAAGGAAGAGGCACTTACAGTTGAAGAACAAAACAGGTCCCATGTAACTCAATTTTACCTGTACATGTCAAGATTTTTCAATATGTAGGTTTTTGTTCAATGATTGATCTACAAGTAAACAAATACTGATTTTGCTTTTACATACAAATCCCTCCAGGTAACAGGAGGAATCCAACTGAAAACCAGAAGTCAAAAACCTTGTTTCTCTTACATAAACTAAATGTAGACTGATATTTTTTCCTACTGTTTCCCTTTTTTATTGTTTCTCAATAAAACAGGTTCTATGCCAGGATATGTAATGGTGGGTATAAAGATTTTATTAATAGTATGGATGCTGCTTTTTTGGAAGTATATCTAGAAGATATATCTAGAAGATTTACTACCTGATGTCTCCTCTGAAGCTGTGTGATTTGCTGAAGACGGTGGAGCTGAGGGGTGGGACAGGACCTATTTCTCAAGAACATTTGAGAACAGCTGCCATGGTGAAAGAAACAGAAGACAAAAGATTCATTTATTTAATCATCTTTGATCATTTGCAGGCTTTGTTTGGATGTGTTTATATCTTGCAAAACTGGAGAATGTGCAAACTTGATGCCAGTCAGAAAGGCACTCTCCTCCCAGATCAATTTGATTGAATTCACATGAGGGTAAAAACAAGTGTTTGAAGCCAAAAGAGTGTGACACTGCTGATGTTCCAGTGGAAACTGAAGTCTGCCCTGCTACATCTGTATACTGAATACACAAGGCAAACAAATCAGGTATTTGCAGCCACTATAGAAAAGACCTCTGGAGTGTTACAAGAAAGGGTGATTTCCACAAGGGCATTCAGTGCCACCTGGAAGAACCAAACAGCAAATGGTATCACTGCCATCAGTGCTTCAGCAGGGAGCTTCAGAAGAGAGAAACCTCCAGAAACTTGGTTATTTCCTAGCAGGCTTCTGAGTAGCTCTTGGACACAGCTCTTGGTTTAAATTATGCTAATCTTCTTCACAGGGCAGAGATAAGCAACTTTCTGATTATGAGAACAAAATAAGAAAATACTGGGACAAAGTCTCTGTGGACGTAAATCTGCGATACCCTTGAAGCCAACACACAACAGACAATTTCATTTGCTACCCAGCCTGTTTTAAAACAGGGAAAGAATGTTAAATTTCTTCCTTTTGTGCCGAGATTAAATCCTGCAAATTTGCCATGGAAACCATTTCTTTTTCATCCCCCCCCGCCCTTCCCCTTCTTTTCACAGTTCAGCTACAGTGATTCTTTCAGAGATGGGAGGTTTGGGTGTTGTGATTTGGGGTGGGGGTTTCTGGGAGGTGGGTTGAAGGTAAAAATGGGGAGCTGTGGAGGGGTGAGTTCACATCCCCAAAGTCCCAGTGTTGAGGGCCAGCAAAGGGCAGATGCTTCTAACAGTTGGAGAATTGCAGTACAGAGGAGGCAGTCGTTCTCCAGAAGCTGAGAAGCCACTCTGTGTGAAACAGGGAGGCCCAGGATGACCCACTTCAGTGAGAGCCCATGGGGTTGTGGGGGGGAGAGGGAGTGGGATGGAGCTCATGGAGCTCCCCAGCCCTGTGAACTGACTCACCCTCCCTGTTTTATCCCACTGCTACAACAGCAGCAGAGAAGGGAACACCACAACAGCAGCCCTGGGTGTAAATAAGGCCAGTGTGGCATGGCAAGGAGGGAGGGCTGGAGCCAGGGTCGCCCTGGTGCATCTGCCACCCAGTCCCCATCCCACTGGCCCAGGGGCATCACAGAGGAGCAGCCACCCACCAGGGTGCTCAGACAGCCTCTGAGTTCCTCACAGGAATGGGTAGAGTCTGCCTAGGCTTTCATTTTGGAGGAAAAAGGACTTTAACAGCACGCCTGAGTTGCTCATTCAAAAGCATAGGTTGGTTTCCCCATGTTTAAATTCATCAGTTGTGGAATATCTCAGCAGTGACCCAAGGTCACCTCAAACTGTTCCATATAAAAAGTCTAAGAGAAGGGCATGGGGAGGAGGTAAAATGTTGCCAGGGTGGGCTTGGCTCCCCATTGCTTCATCCTATATGCAATTTTGCTTACAGAATCATAGGATCATGTAGATTGGAAAAGACCTCTAAGGTCGTTAAGTGCAACCATTAACCCAGCACTGCCAAGGTCACAATTAAACCATTTCACCAAGTGCCACATCTCTACATCTTTTAAATACCTCCAGGGGTGGTGACTTCACTACTTCTCTGGGAAGTTTGTGTCAATGCTTGACAAACCTGGAAGAAGTTTTTCCTAATATTCAGTTTAGACCTTCTCTGGGGCAAGTTGAGACTGTTTCCTCTTGTACTATCACTTGTCAGCTGAGAGAAGAGACTAACATCCACCTCACTACAACCTCCTTTCAGAAGCAAATTAGAGGTCTGTTTTTCATGGGATGCAAAATTTGAATCAATTCCATCCTGTTTTAATTCGGTGAGGACTTCACCTGGCTGACAGAATTGCCAGAGTCAAACCAGATCTGTCCCTTATGAGTTCTCTAAGACAACCTTTGGTCCGTTTGCCTCTGTTCCCCATTTCTTGGTGTTTCCATTTCTTACATCTCTTATGAGATGAAAGATTCTTCGTATTTCTCTCAGGTGGACTTTCCATGTCCTTTTCTACTGATGAAGCATTTCACCATCCTTCTGTTGGCATAATGTCATGTCTGTTTGTTTATACTAAACATGAGGGATTTTTACGGTTCCTCATCAACCACATTGAATTTTCGGAATGATGTGTTCCTTCCTACTTCTTTTACTCACTCATACAGTAGATTTGTTCCTGACAGAAATGCGACATTTCAAGGATGATTACATGCTGTAGCAGCCTGGCACGAAATTACATCTTTGTGACCTGCTGTGCTTTAATGTGGTACCTCACTGACTTCACAGTTCTCTGTTGTTCAAACTTTTTTCCTGAGAATATTCACAAAATAGAAAGTTAGAGCAAATTCGTTCTTAGACACAACCTCAGCAAAACTTCAGCAACTGAATGGTCTAATAGGGATCTAAAAGGTTTACGAAAATCAAGTTTAGATTGTAATTAAGTCTGTAATTACTTTTCGCATTATTTGTTTGTAAACCCTTGGTGTCCTGGAGCTGGAGTCATAGGTCTGGATCTTGCTGTGGACAGCTTCTGTACACAGACTTATTTATGTCCCAGAGATCATCTAGTTTCAGAGCATAAAATTTCTGTGTAGGAATGGGCTTCTTTCTCCAATGAGTAATACAGGTGCTTCTAGAGCACATGCTGGGCACTACACGGTGCTCTGATGCAAAAGATGAGATGTTTAGTTTGTCAGTTTTCCTCATACATTTACTGTCTCAAAGCACTTGCACTCAAAGCACTTACACTCTTACAGCAAGCTGAATTTCACTGGTTTTTGTTTACTGTTTTATATTTCTTTTTCTTGCACAAATGACTGTGAAATACATATACCAATAAAATATTTTTCTGTTGTCAGTTCCAAAACAAACAAAAACCTCCATGCAAACCTCCCCCAAAAATGATCTCTGAAGTTTCAAGCAGTTTTCCCACTTACAAATAGACTATCAGTATTCTTCCAATTAAACTTTCAGGTTCATCAAACTGTTTGTTCCAGCCCTCCATCTTTCTGATTGCTCCTCGTATGCTTTGCACTGCTGTTAAATTTTGTATATCTGCTTCTGTGAGTTCTGCGCAGCACTGAAATGACTGCTGATTCAGAAGGTAATGGAGATTTTTTTTTTCCAGGTCAGTAAATATAAGCTTAGGATTCAGCATGCAGACTGGTGATGTTGAAAGACCAGCTTTACAGTTTCAAATCTAAACAGGAAAGTCAATCTGTTACCTGAAAGGAGCAGAAAACAGGGGACTGGGAGGTAAAATAGTGGTCAGGCATTCCTTCGGTAAACTTTTGAAAGACTCACTTGCATTTGGAGTTTGGGACACACAAGATTTCTACCTTGTCAAGGTTTTTGCTACGTTGAATTTGGAATAAAAATTATTGTTATTTCCCATAAACAAAAACGTGCTTGAAATGTCCTCTCCTTCTCAAACTTTCTAAAAAACATTCTTGCACCCAGGCAGCTGCTGACTGTCAAGTCTTACAGGATGATGCAATATACATTCACAACTCAGTTCATATATGTACCCATATATATGAGTACATATATAGGAATATATGTATAAACATATATATAAGTATGTTTTACAGGAATGCAAGCTTTCCTTCATGTCTAAGAATGCTATAGACTCTGGCTTCATAACCACAGATGGGGATTTTGGAATATCTGCTATATGCATGCAGCCTTGGAATTGGAGACCTGGGATCATGGGATTCTTGCTGTCCCTCACAGGGGATGGAAAGTGGAGTAGCCCACACTACAGAACTATTCAAAGGTACGTTTTTGTCAAAACTCTGCTTTCCAGGTCATTTAAAGCTTGTCAAGCCCTAATGCTCATGTGCAACACTTGGAAATCACTGTTAGCTCAACCCAGCAAGAATTGGAAGGGTTTCCAATGAGTCCCTGTCACAAGCTGGCAGTCCTGTCTCTCCACAGCAATCAGTGTGACAGCAGTGTTTCCTAGTTATTTTGTACCCCAAGAACCAGGGCAAAATATGGAAAGGCTCTGTACATATAGGGGTAGGACATGGTGACACCACAATCCCCCAGCCACATGAGAAGCCTGGGACACGTTTCTGACAGCTCAGACTGCAGCCCTAGTTACAGGAGCATCCTACTTCTGCATAAATAAAGGAATCTTTTTGGAATAAAACTTCATGAGAAATGTAAATTTGTGAGAAACTGCCTGATTTCTGTGCTGCTGAGGTTTTCTGAGCAGTATCACCAGATGCCAAAAAAGAAGCAAGGGGAAAGTGTGAACCCAAACCTGCTTCTCAACAGCAAAGAAAGAGAGACCATTCCTATCTCTGTGTCATGTCCAGGGCAGCTTCAGTCCAGTAGCAAAGGGAAGGCTGCACCACTATGTGTGGGACACATACATCTTCTGTCAAACTCTAAATTTGCACAGAAACTGTGAGACCCCACTCACAACAAACAGAAAAAAAAAAGAGTATCCCAAACCACTTTGGTTATTATGGAAAGTAAAAGTGCCTGTAACTCCTTCCTCATTTCCTTTTTGTGGTGAAGAATGCCAGGAAAGAGACCAACTGGAGTTAGAAAGCTATTTTGGCCGTTTATTTTGATGCCAGTGTGTCTGCCAGCGTGCTTAGGCACAATGTGTTGGAATCCATAAGGAGCAACACTTGGAGTCAGAAAGAGGTGGATGAAACCCAGCAGAGTACGAGCAGGGGAAGACACAAAACAGCACAGTGTACTCCCAGGTGATAACCACCATGGCAGGTGGTTTGGAGGAGGAACAGAGAACGATTTTACAGACTTCAGCAGCTTAGCTTTCCCTATTTGCAGGGATCAGCAGAGGAAAATGCACAAATCCTCAAATCAGGCACAGGAGTGGGAGGGGAGGTAGGAACTGACCCTGCTGCTGGGATCCTGTCTGGGTAACAGGGTCAGAGCTGAACAGTGAAGTCTTGCTGAAGTAATTGAAGGAAGTTGCGTGTGGAGGAAAAAGGTGAGCCAAGAACATGGAGGGGTGAAGGAAATCAATACAATTATCTCACCAGCTACCTTCTAAACCAGAGGAAGTGTAGCTTGTGAGCACTGATGTTGGAGAGGAGTAGTGCAGCAGGAGGAGACCAGAAAATCTATAATATTCTGGCAGTGCTACTGGAGAAAGGCATTTGCTTCTGGGAAATTTTATGCAGAAAAAAAATGATTCGATTTGTGTATAGAGACAAAAGGAAACTTCTTTTGTACATCCTTATTATTGTTGATAATTGGCTGCAATTTAAAATTAAAAAGCAGAGGAAAGAGAAAGGCTTATGTTAAAATAGTTTGCTTAAAATCTTGTAAGAGTATCTGGAAAGCGGGTGGCTTTTTTTGTATTTTAACTGGACCTTCTAACAAAATCTATGTGGAAAGTGTTGGTGTATGAAATAGTATTTCCCAACCAGGATTAGGGGGATTTGAAATCCATACCTTCAGGGCTAAGAGATGAGCACCTTTCACTTGAAACAAAGCAATAGCTCCTGGTATTATCTGCTGTAGTGAACTGTTCATGTTGGCCACTTCCTTGAGCATGATAAAGATCAACACTCTGATAAGCAGGTAATACTAGGGTAGCAGTTATTTCCCTGATTGCTGTGTGTTGTACAGTACCTGGCACAAGGTTGTCACCCATGCAAAGTGAAACATTTAATATAATCATTAATGAATTATTAGTAATTTTTTTATTATAGTCATTCTATAATAGTCATTAGTATGAGTTAATACTGCCTCAAGGGAACGTATGTGCTATGAGAAACTTGTCTGTGCTCCTCATCTAATGGCAACAGACTCCTGCAATAGATGGAGGTGTTTGGATACCTGAACTGCAGACTTTGCCCTCTGTTATGGCATAGACATGGCACCTAAAATAACTGTTAGGACTGATATGAAGATATGAAACCTGTTAATTCCTTACCCCTTGTGTAACTTTTTTCTTTAATTGTACTCCAAAATCAGATTGCTAGCTGAAGACTTTTTTTATGCCTCATGTGTAAAGGAAATCCTTTCCATTGATCTCTCCTTCCTGTATGCAAACAGTACCATGTCCCCAAATTCCACACATTAACATCAGGCACATAAGCAGGTTTTGCTTAGCCTGGTGTACTGGTAGTATGTGATTTCCTGTCGTTTTGGAAACATCCTTAAGTTCTCATCAAGTTGCACTTCATGCAATATTTGTTTAGCACAGGGAATGCAGAATTGCCCCAACTTGCATGAGAGGCTGGGAACTGCTCCCAGATAGCTGAGACAGGAGGAGGACCTTATCAAGGTACAAGCAGCTTTGCACAGATGACCTGTTTTGATCTGAACCAATTTCACACTACATTTGGACTTTTTTTTTTCTTTTTCTATTTAAAGTATAAAGGAAAAAGCAGATCAAAGAACATGAGGCACAGATCTGAAAATGGACATCCATTCACTCTAGGGAAAAAAAGTCTTACATTTCCCTTACATGCCTCTTTTTTACAGCTTTTGTGGAACGCTTCCCAAACCAGTAGTTTAGGGGTTTTAAGAATGTTCATAATTCAGGATTTTTAAAGCTGTAAGCCACCTAAGATTGTTGGCAATTTGCCTGCCTATATGTTAGTTGTTTTTTATCTGAAGGTTAGAATGTAGGGACCTGGATAAGCTGGAGAAGTGAGCCCATGGGAACTTCATGAGTTTCAACAAGGCCAAGTGCAAGGTGCTGACCTGGATCAGGGCAACACCCAACTTCAATACAGTCTGGGGGATGAGGGGATTCAGGGCAGCACAGCCAAGAAGCACTTGGGGGTGCTGGTGGATGAGAGGCTGGACATGACCCAGCAATGTGCTCTGGCAGCCCAGAAAGCCAAATATGTCCTGGGCTGCATCCAAAGCAGTGTGGGCAGCAGGTGAGGGGGGGTCTCACCTGGCTTTGCTCTGGTGAGTCCCCACCTGCAGAGCTGCCCCAGCTCTGGGGTCCAGCACAGGAAGGACATGGAGCTGTTGGAGGTGGTCCAGAGGAGGCCACAGAGATGCTCAGAGGGATGGAGCACTTCTCCTGTGAGGAAAGGCTGAGAGAATTGGGGTTTCTCCACCCCAAACTGGGGTTTCTTCTGGAGAAGAGAAGGCTCAGGGGAGATCTCGTTGAGGCCTTTTAGTACTTAAAGGGGCACTCTGAGGAAGATGGTGACAAACTTAAACAGGACCTGTTGCAACAGGACAAGATACAACAGTTTTAAACTTAAAAGGGGTAGATTTAGATAGATATAAAAATGTTTTTTGCAACAAGGGTGGTAAAACACTTGAAAAGGTTGCCCAGAGAAGTTGTGGATGGCCCATCCCTAGAAGTGTTCAAAGCCAGGTTGGATGGAGTTCTGAGCAACCTGGTCTAGTTGAAGCTGTCCCTGCTCATGGCAGGGGGTTTGAACTAGGCAACTTTCAAAAGTTCCTTCCAACCCTGTGAATATTCCAATTCTATGAATAAAAAAAGGGGGTGCTATTGAGCATGAAGGGGATGAATAACAAAAAAAAAAGCCCAACCAAATATAGCATTAAATTTGTAAAGAAAAAGTATGAAAAAATACACACTTAATGTTACATGATTTGATTGTTTTTTTCCTCAAAGTAGAATTTTCGATTTCATGAATTGTTGAATTGTTTCAAACTTGAATATGAAATATATTTCATAATGAAATGTTTATCATGATTATGATAAACTTAAGTGCATCTGACACTTTACTTCTTTTTAAAATGATTGTATTTATATTTCCTCAGTTGTGCAGAGCTAATTAAACACCTCTTTTTCAAAGGGCTGCACAAATACTTTTTACCTTTCATGCTGAATAGTCTTCATGATGCAATTGTGATTTTCATCAAAAGGAAAGCTGACCCTTAAAGATGTGTTGGCATCTCATGTAATCTGTTGAATTGTATCGGAAATTGTTTAGACTGGAATAAAGCCTCTTAAAATATCATACATATCTTGGAAGAGATAAATGATTTAACCAAACTGTTGAACTACATAAATTATCTTTCCATCTTATCACATATTTATGTTAGGAGCAAAGTTTTCCTATCAATATAGGAAACCCTTATTTCTCCCTATCAGTCATACCCTACTGCCTTGATGGAGATAGAAATAAAGCTGTAATTTTGTCAAGTTGTTAAAATATTTGCAATGCTTTAAAAAATTAAAGAATTTTCTTTTTATTGGTAAACTAAAGTGTATTTACAGTTTGAAGTTTTCTCAGTATTTCATTGTCACTTTGCATGGGTTTTACATGGTTCTATAAGGAATTAGGGAATACATCTGAAGTTATAATTTCTTGTGGTTCCATTCTAATATATTTAAAATCATGAACTTCTGTTTTATCAAGGTCCTGACAAAATATCGAAGTATCAAGATTTTCCAATAAAATTCAAAAAAATACTTTAACACTTTAATGATTTTCTCCTGTTGGCCAGAAGAAAGTGTTACATGCTACAGAGAACAACATGTTTGAAAATTGTTCTGCAGTTGTACTTCAAATACCTTTTCCTTACAGGTTACCAATTAATCCCTTTTCAGAAGTATGTTTTGCTCCAATTGTGCAAACTCTTAAACCACAAATAATTTCAGACTCAGGGCTTTAAATAGTTCTGGAAAAGGTTTAATGGTTGTGTCTGACCTACATGCATAAATTAAGGTTACCAAATCAAGGATCAAATATTTTGGTGATTGCAAATTGAATTCAGGTTCTATAGAGTTCACTAAAATTAGTGTTTCAGGTTGTCATTTGGTTCAGTTAGTGGTATTAAAAAAGAAAAAGCAGTTTTAGGAGAAATGTGGAGATTATGTCAATTCTATATCTTCATTTTTTAGCAAGATTGTACATAACAGAAAATACTGCAAAGGAGTAGCAAAATCACTTCTTACAAATCCATCCTCCAATAGAAATTATTCTAGAAATTCTGTTCAGGCATCTGTTCTCCATAGGGCTTGTTCTGTGGTCTTTTCTTGTGGTTTTGATTCTTTTTAAATACAATTTGTTATGCATATTATGAGAAAGGAGATTCTTTTATTCTCCAGATCTCCTTCAGATTTTTGGATTGAAGGGTTTGGGATTAATTGTTGACTTTTTTAAAAATAAGTTTCCACCAGTTCTGAGGCTTTGAGTCTTAAAAAAAATATGAGTCTTACGAACATTTTTCACAGAGAGAGTATAAGCCAATCTGGGGTATCGCCTAACTTGTTCTTGAGCCCTCAGCAAAACTCTACTGCTTTCAACAGCAACAATATTAAAAATCCCCTGCTCTTTACAGTGCTTTCTGTCCGGGTCACAGACCTCTTGCTCAAGGCAGTGGCACTCCCTGTTTTCCAGCTGCAGAGCCTGGAAGAGGGTGGCTTGGCCAGGGCTGGGAGCAGAGCTGTGGAGCCAGCCAGGGTGTCAGGGCTCTGCAGAGATTCAGTGGTCATGCTATTTGTATTCACAGCCTGGTACAAATTCAGTATTAGTCTAATCTGACTTCTGCTTCACCTCAGAATATGTCTAGGATGACTTTTCTTTTTTTTTTCCCCTTTTAATTGGAAAATGGCTAAAGTTATTCCTGACCTTTTTATCTTGCTGGCAATGCCCCTGCCTTTCTATTAATAACAGGCTTTGGGGAGTGTTTCGTCTGCACTGGCAGCAGGACTGCTATTTCTTACTCAGTTCGGTATCTGCAATTACAGTACTTTTCTGAAGTGCAAAAGACATCTATAAAAATCAAACCCATTTCCCTGCTTAGCATCAGACACAGTGCAGCAGCTCACTGCTGCTTCCAGCTTGCATTAGGTTTTCCATCTTTTTTTCAGAGCTCTGAGGTGATGACCAGTGAATGCTTGCTATCAGGCAAAGGACCCTCAGTGAAGTGCAGGAATAATGCACTTCAAAGAGCACGTTAAGTTTTGTTTGGCTTGGGTGTTTACTGATGTCATGGTTAAGACCTTCAGCTCCCAACAGTGTCCTGCATTGCCAAGACATCTGTATAGAGAGGGATCTCCCTTGAAGGCAGTGGGAAGCTGGAGAAAGGAAGAACTGTTTTTAATTTCCTAGGCCTTAATCCTTCCTTTTGGATGGACAGTGATGGTGAGGCTGCTTTCATCTACCTGCTCTCCATGAGGTCTGCAAGTCACTTGATATCCCAGAGTCTCCCAAAGTGAAATAGATTTTAATAGGGTGGCTTAAAACGCAAGAAGCTGGTGCATCAGGGAGGACAAGACCAGCTGCAGTTTCCGGAGACTCCCTGGGACTGTCCTCTCCTGATTCAGGTTTAGAAAAGCTGTTGCTGGTTACAACAGGCCACATTTCTCAACAGGCCCAGCAGTTTCTTTCACCTTCTTGCATGCAGGGTTTCAAGCTGTCCATCAATTACAAGCTCATTTCACTCTTTCATCCAGTCTCTCTCTCTTTCCAAAGGGTTTCTCTTTCCCATGCCAAGCCATCCACAGGGGACCCATCCATTCTTGTGCAAAACTTAGACTGTGTCATGTCATTACAGGGCTATTTTGTACATGTAAGTTCACGGTAGTTTTCACGGGAGCACAGAGTTCCTGCCCAGTCCTTTGGGGGCAGCCCCATGTGCTTTGTCCTCATCCCACATCCAGGAAGCCCCCTGGGGAGGAGCAAAGGTGCATTAGCAGGTCCCCAAACGCCCCTGGTCCTTCCCAGCCTAGTGCTTTACTCAGTGGACACCATCCACTCTTGGGTCCCCCATCAGTCTCACGGGAACCCCCTTTCCTCAAACCACACAGCCAGTGGACTTTACTCCCACCACAGAGAGAGTCCTGCCTCCAGCACCACTGCAGCATCCCTTGCCTTTGATCCCACCTGGAAGAAGCTGATGTTCACTGAGGGACCTGGGTAGCATGTCAAGAATCTGAGGAGCCATCCTGGTACCAGCAGACAGGCCAAATCCCACGAGGGAAGAGTTACAGACGCAGTTGCTGTAATGAGCAGTGAATCGACTGTGAATCTGCAGTCGTAGTTCCCTGGATGTTTTCCTCAGAACCGTCTGCCTGGTGATTATCTGCACAGATAGTTTGTTTTGTTTGGTTTTGTGTTTTCCACAGGCCTCTTGTTTTCTTCCACGAATTCTACATCACCTCCTGCGTTTTACCTTTCCTGGCAAAAGTGTTTCTCCTCATGACACATAGCTCTCCCCCAGGGCCAGTTATGTAAGGTATTGCTGCTTGGTGTTTGTACAGCCCTACATCTTGATCCCCTGTAGAGAGCACATTGTGTGTCCTACTGGCAGCAAACAAAAGCAGCTTCCTATATAAAACACACAAGTCTTGCTCCTGTGCTTGCATGTTTAGGCAAACACCCTCCTGCGTTTTGGGACGCAAAGGAAGAACGCTATCAGTACCTACTCTCCTGGTGACGCGTGGCTCTGAATGGCAAAAAAAAATTAAAAAAGGAAAAAACCCCTCCTAAAAAGGAGAAAAGACTGTGCTTCTCTAGTCTGTGTTGTATATTTAACTTTTCACACTTCACACAGTCATACCGTTTTAAATGCAAACAGCTCTTCCAGCTATCAGCGTCATAGTTGTTTCAAGGACAAACACATTTGTTTTGTCTTTAAATGAATGTATTCACCCTGGGTGGCAGTGGAAGGGCTACCTCTTTCACAGGAGGCTCCTTAAGTTTCTGCTAGTGAGATGGAGTAACACTTTCTTTAAAAGGGAAAGAGCCAGACAAAAAATTCCATCTCCCAAACCTCAAGGTCTAGCTGATCTGAGTGTTTGACATTGCTGTTGTAGGTAAGGTGCTGGTGCTCTTGCAAGGAGAACAAAATTATAAATACCTGCTTTCCTCATTCTTCCTCTCTGTGCTTGGGTGATTTGTGTCTTCCTCTCTCTTGCCTCCAGCCCTCTCCTACACAGAAGCTGTATTTTATGCAGCTGCATTGCAGTTTGGTCATACAGGTGATGGACTAAGCCCCAGCATTTAAGCCAGAACTGCAGGTATTCAAACTCTGGCTGTTGGGCTGGGCTGGGTCAGTGGGAGTATCCTGGGATTTCCAGGTGGAAATCCCCAGTGGTCAGTGCTGGGGATTATCTTCATGGCAGCCAGGGTGGCTTTGGAGCATCTCATCTGCATCCCCTTGGATATGAGCATCCTTGTGTGCCCTTGGGCTGCCCAAGTACAGAGTGCATCAGCCTCTGTCTAGATCAGACTGACCTGGTAAAAGCTGGTTGTAGGATTTCCTGCCACTTTCTTCAGTTTTCCGGGGTCAGCACAAGAAACAAAGGGGTTTCTCAGCCCAGGCGGAACAGATGGTGGGGATGTGAGGCTTTCTGGGTGATGTGGCAGTACACACTCAGTGTCAAGGCCAAGGGAAGACCTAGGTCTGAAGTTGGGATGGTGGTTTTTACCCTCCCTGGGAGAGAGAAAGAAGAAATTACCCTGGCTAGTGTGATAGAGGCTTATTTGTTCTCAAACAGGGGATTTCTAAGTGAGCAGAAACTGGGTTGTGCAGGGATGAAGGAGCTTGGGAAAGCTCTCTGAACATGTGGGGAAGGCCAGGGCTGGCAAGGATGAGTGTAAAGAAAACAATTAATCCTAACGAACATGTGAGTGGGAGGCATAAAGGGATGGCTGGGGAGGGATGGAGCAATACTGAAGAGGGAGAGGTTGGGAATTGAATGAAACAGCAAAAGCGTTGCACAGAGTAAAAAGCAAAACAAAACTTTCCCTTGCTATTACTGCAGATTGCTCCATTTTCCCCCTACCCTGTCAAACTAAAACACTCCTTGTAACAGCCTCCAGCTCCTCGCCTACCTTCCAGTTTCTATCCTTCAGCACTGTTTCCCAAACTGCAAGGTGCACCCGCTTCAGAGGAGGGAAGGGGGAGCAGAGCCCACAGAGAGAATGAGAGACACAAGAAGCGTGTGAGTGCTTGATTTCTGCAACCTCATTCAGGCTCCCTGTCCCTGAAATCAAGTCCCTCACAGGAAAGATTCCCAACCATTCATTTTTATCCTCTCTCTAAATCCAAACACTTATCAAACCATGTATTTGGTTTTGATATGGGCAGTTAGAGGACCTTTTGACCTACACTTTATGTCATTACATCTGCTGACAGCCTGTGCTGTGCTGAGGACCACCTGACACTGAGCTGTGAGTGCCTTGGAACCACACAGCCACGTTGGAGTTGTGGCTCCTTGAGCAGGGATCTGTCAGCAGGACACTGCTCTCTCCCATCTGCAGTCCCTCTCCTGAAGGTGATGTTGGCTTTCCTGGCCAAACCCAAAAGTTGATTTTTTTTCCACATGTTTAAATCACAATCCCATCTCCAGCCCGTGCAATAAGATTAGTCATAAAATCAGTAACCTCTTCTTCATTTTTCTACCTTCGTGTTACAAACCTGCTACAAATGCCTTACATGTTTCTTTGTGTTGGCAGTATGGGATTGTTAAATTTCTACTATCCTGCTCTGCTTGAGAAACTGGAAATTGTTAAACACATCAAAGGTATCAGACCCAGTTACTGTCAGGAGCAAGATCTGTGTTCTTTTTCACTAGCTCTCATTGCTTACAGACATGAAGTGAAGTGTGGTTTACATTTCCCCTGCTTGTCTCCCATAGAGTGTCAGATCTAACAGACCGTTTAGCTGCTCTGTTTTTCCACTTATTTTCCTCTTCTTTAAATTCTGTGCAACCCTGGAACGGAGACATTCAGTGGGTTCTGTGGGAACACAGCATTTCAGAAATGTTCCCTCCGTTCAGTGCCTGCTTCCATCTGCCTGTGCTCGAAAGAAAATGTTCCTCCACATGTTCTCCACCTCCAGCACTAAAGCCGTGGAAAGGAGTGGCACATCTGACTTTGAATGCTGCTCCCTGTTGCCCTCACTGCGGCGATGCTCACCAGTGCAGCAGCTGCTGCTGTTCTGCAGTGCACTCCAGGGGAAGTTGTGCTGCTTCACACAACCAAAATCTGCCTGAAGGAGGAAAAAACCCACGACTTAGCATAAGTGCTGTTGGGAACAAACCCAGCATGGGAAATCATGTTCAATCGCTGATTTATTTTTTAAAAAAAAAAAATATATAAATTTTCCACAGAACTGTGTGTGATCTCCCGCCTGCTAATCACAGATTTCTTATGTGGGTGGAAGGCAGATTTCTGTTTTATCAGCATTAATCTGGAGCATCTATATTGATGATCTTACAGTGAAGGTTGGTTTGGGTTTGGTTTTTTATTTGCCGTGAACCTTAAATGTCATCTTAAATGGAAATTTCTGAGTAGTTTTTGAATATTTTTTCAATAATTTTACGAGATTGTTGGTGGGAGGGTTTATATCCTATTCCACTCAAATTCTGTTGGCTTCACTAGTGCTAACCTGTCTGTAATTAATTCTCTAAAAAGTGATTTTTTTTTTCTTTCTTCTTTTTTTCTTTTTTTTGCAATGTGTGAGACAGAGATAAAGTTTTGGTCTAGAACACCATTTGTAGCTGATCCCACACTCAAACACCACGATCAAATGGAAGATGAGATTCCTCCATGGTCATGAAAAGTTTGGATGTTGATCAGAACTCTAGATCCACCCACATTAAGGATTATTTGTTACACTGGCCTAAAACATTGCCCCTGACAAGTGATACAGAAGTAGGATTTAACAGCACAGGCTCCCACACCCACTGATCACCAGTCACCACCAGTTGGGCACCTCTCAGTTACATTCAGGTGTCTGAGACATCTGAGACATCCTCCTTGCACCCGCCTTGCTTTTGGCCCACTTCTGTGTGTCTCTCAGTTTGGGCAAAAGCAGCTCCAGAGCTCTGGATTAAAGGCAGTGGACATGTGAAAGCTGAGTGTCAGTCTTTCTTTCCCAGCACTGACAGCTTGGTCAGAGATCCTTTCAAAAGGGAAGAAGTTTTCTGTCCTGTCACCATCCTTAACAGGCAGCAAGAAACACACACTCTGCTTTCTCACCTCTGGCTTCCTCTGCCAGTAGTGGAGGGGAAGCTGAGCACCCAGTGATGGACTGTGGAAACATTTCATTGGTATTGAGAGAGAATAAATGCTTTCCCTAAGTTACAGACTTGTTTTTGTCCTTCCCCCCCCCCTATTTTTAATGTCTGATACCCACTAAAGAACAGCCAGTGGAAGGAAAAGACAAAAGTGAAGGCATGTGCTGTATTCCTGCAGTTTCAAGTGTATCTCAGACAGGAAGCCTCATGGGCCACAGGTTGCCTGTTTTAAAAATGGTCATTCTAATACTTAACAAGGTCAAAACACTGTGAGAAGCTTGGGCAGGAAGTGCTTTAAGGCTGTGCAATGGACAGTTGTAACATTTGCCTCAGAAAGAGGCCATATGTTGTCCTCTCTGCTCTGCATTGTGCAGCTCTGGCCATGGAAAAAAATTATGAGTGAAGATCTTGTTTCTGATTTTGATTGACTCAGGATCAGTTCTGGTATTTTGAATGACCTTATATGATGTTCCAGCTTGAATTACTCTATAAGCAAGGGATGCTCTGAGACTGGGACTTCTGAAGCATCAGCAACACAAAAGTAAAGTGGAATAAAATAAAGGTAGAATAAAATGCCAGCAGAAATCCCTCTCTGCAGAGATGTTATTGCTGCCACTGCTATATATATCATGAGAACCCCGGACTGAGGATGCTCAGCACTGGGGCATGGTGTGGGTGGGCTGCCTAAAGCTGGAGGAGCAGAAGTGACCATGGCTCATTGGGGCAAGGGGGGAGAGCAGACACTGCTGTGAGTGACTTGTCCAGCCTCTCATGGGAAGGGGAGGGAGAGAAAGGTTAAACTCACATCACACTACCCTGGATATTCGTGTTGGCTAAACAATATGACTTCCTTGTAAGGTCTCCAGAAATTTATATGGATATTCTGATTCATTTATTAGCTGCATAAATACAACTTCAAATATCTGGTCTGAATTGGGGCAGTACTGCTAACTTCAGGCATCCCAGTATCCAGAGATAAACTCAGAATCACAAACTCCCCTAAATTAATCCTATTCATTTCTGATTTTTAAAGTGTAACTAGGCTGGTTTCCTTTGTGTGAAAGCTAAACACTCACAAGTTTCAAAAGGGAGGAATGGGGAAAGATATTCTTCAGTCTCTACGGCTGGGGCTGTGAGACCTCCCCAGAAGTTGTAAGGCTTGTGTTAAACCTGAGAGGTGGCAGGAGCATCTCTTTGATGTGACATCCAGATGGAGGGAAAACCGGTTGCCAGGGTGACACTGAAAATAGAGCTTGTCCTGCTCCGTTCCCATTGCAGGGACAGCCCTCTGGGATGGCTTCAATGGGACAGGAACAGTGCATACAGTGGGAATTCGTGTGCTGCTGTTGCACACTCATGCATCAGTGGCATTACGGGGGAGAGCCCAAGCATGCAGGAGAATGCTTTTGGGGGTTTGATCCTAAATGCAGAAGCCTGAAATTTGGATTTGGAAAGTAAACAAAAGAAGCTTTTGTCCTCTCCACTCACCCAGGACCCCATCCACCTCTAAGCAAGCTCTGGTTCAAATGTAAAAATGCATTTCAAACTCCAAATCTGCAGAAATATTTCACAGAATCATAAATATTTCAATTGGTTAGTAATGTGCAATCACATGAGATTTAGTTACCTTAAAAACATCCCATAAAGATTTTATTTTTAATCATTATCTCAGGTAGCTATGTTACCAAGCCTTTTTATATTTTAAATTAAATTAAAATGAAGGCTTTCATCTTGGGTTATTGTGTTTTGTTGTTGTTGTTGTTGTGTTTGTTTGTTTTTTGGTTGGTTTGTTGTTGTTGAAAAATCTTGAGGTATATTTTCTTTTTAAAACTTATTTCTCTGCTCCTTGGCTTTTAACTCAGCATTTGTTGAAATTGCTTAGAAAAGAGGCTGCCTTGACTCTGAGGTGATTTACACTGAGAAGAATGTTAAAGAATTACAGATGACTGTTGGTAACATACCTGTGTAACATTAAAATCAGGTTAATTGCTCACATTTCACTGGAAGTTATGGATTGCTGCAGAGCTCAGTACTTCAGCAGATACTGGTACAGCAGGGGGGGTTTATTGATAGTTAAATAGCAGTAGAAGTTGTCTGTGTTCAGAAGGGACCTCTTTGAGGGAGGACAGAACATTTCTCAAACCTTCATATTTTCCCAAAGGGGTTTTTCTAGCAGAACATGCCTGCTGTTCAAAGGAAATATTCCCTGTATGAGCAAATGGATGAAGAAGTTAGCTTTACAATAGACACCCTATTAAACTTTAAGGGGGCAGAAGTGAAGGAGTCCAGCTACATGTGGTTCTGGAAAGCTAATAAAAACCAGAAAATTATCTGTGGTGCTCTGCAAGGCAGCTTGTGTACAGGAGCTGCTGCAAAACCTGCAGAAGGAAGCAGGACAGAGGCATTGAAAGAGCATAACTAGGGAGTGATGCAGCAAAAATCCAAGGTAGTGAATCTTCGCAGATTTAATTGACAAATTTAAATGCCAACTTGTATTACCATCTCTCCCACTCATCTTTCAAGTTTCAAGTGAGAGTTCAAGTGATGAACAGGGAGTCTGCCCCCTCCCCTGAGCAAACCAGGGGACGTGAGTACTATGTACCTGTGTGGAGGGGACAGTGCTGCTCTCCAAGGCTCTTTGTGCAGGTGCTGAAGCGGCACAGGGGAGCTCAGCCACCCCCTGCTCACAGCCCATGGCTGGTGAAGCCGTTCAGTCTCTGGCCCTGGCAGGCAGAGGGTGGTGAAGAGAATCTATTTCTTGGGTCCCTTTTCCATTTCTCCCACAAAACCAGGCTTAGTGAAAGAAAACGAGCATGAATTCAGTTGGAGCCAGGGAAGTGCTATTTTGGTGCATCCTTTTAGCTCTCCTGTCTGCTCATGGATGTGAGTGTGTGTGTGTGTGTGGAGAAGGGTGGCTTTCTTGGCCTGATCTGTCAGCATCGTTGATAGTCCTACAATAAAGACTCATGCCAGTTACACAAGACATGTTGACTGGTTTATTGTATAATAATTGCTGCTCTTGCAGGACATCCACCCACTCGACTGTGAGCAGAGGCTCCAGGCTTTTCCCAAAACATCTGATTTTATAAGAAGTTTTAGAATCTGATTTTTACAATATTTGTTAGTGCAGTCTAAAAGAGAGAATTTCAGCTTTCCTTTTCCTGCCCCACATTTAGCCAGACTTTTTTAGGAACTGCAGAAAACAGTAAAGGAACCCATGAATACAAAATTGAACATTGCAATCAGAAAGAGGAGCCAGCTTTCCTAATGAGGCTTTATTTAACCAATGACAATGTGCTGAGAAAACTAGAGGAAATAGGTCAGCTAAAAAATCTGGTACTACAAAAAGCCTGTTGTAATTTCCCCCCACTAAAATGGATGTCCTTCTGAAAGGGCTGGTTAAGGAATCATCCCCTGAGGTCCTGCATCTAATTTGCAAGAATGGATGAAAAGACTGGAGCATTGGGACTCAAGACAGGTAATGTGACAGATCAAGAGTAAGACAGAGTCACAGGAGAGGGTTTAATGAGGAAACACTTGACCTGGCTCAGCAATTAGTGGGGTCGGTACTGTACCTGTTTCAGCACTCAAAAGCTAGTTAACCCTTCCTTAATGGCACCATTTCACAATTCCCTTAAACAAGGAATTAGCCAGGCCTCCTGTAAGGAGAAGTGATGTTTTCCCGTCCCAGCTGTGAGTTTTTTTGCTTAATGCCATCTCCTTCCTTAAGCACATGAACTGGAGCAGGGCTCTGGATGGGTTTAAAATTAAGTGTCTTTATGAGTCAGTTTTGATGTTGTCACTTCTCCAAACCACTTTGGTGCAAACGTTTGTGTCAGCTCAAGCAAAAGAGAGTGTGGGTGAAGGAAGAAGTGCTGGAGGATGGTGGGACTGCTTCATTAGTGACAGTGCAGGTCTGTGTAGTCTGAAAAGATCTGTGAATTTGTCACCTGCAGAAGGGCTTCTTACCTCTTGTTTGGACAGGTCTCTGAGCAACCTGGTCTAGTTGAAGATGTCTTGGCTTGGACTAGGTGACCTTTAAAGGTCCTTTCCAACCAAAATTATGATTAAGAACAGTAATGTACAGAGATGGCTGTTTGCCTTCCAAGACCTGATCCTGGCATCTTCATTCAGAGGTGAAGAAATCTCTCTGAGAGAGAAACCTGTGGACCAGGTTACTTCAGGCCCTATTAATGCCTCAAAATGATTAGTTATTCTAGTACCTGATCTCAGGCACAGTTGAGTTAAAAGCTTACACCCATGATTCTCTTCATACAAATGCATAAAGTTGGGTTGTCAATGTACATATTCTTATATAATGTATGGATTGCATTAAAGGAAGATTTTGCTCTGAGTTCAGATACTGCTTTCCAAGTATAGAGAGCATCTACATCATACAAAAGTATAGCCAAGAATGAGATAGCATAGGAATTATTTAATATTTGAGCCAATAAAAGCTGCATCAGACCATCCCTGAGAAATATGGAGAGAACAATCAGTGGTCTGGTAAAGATGTAAACCTCCCTGATTAAAGATAAAGTAAATCTCCTGGAGAGAAGAAAAATCTGAATGAATCTCCAAAAAGGGATATCATCTGCATAGGGAAAGTTAAGTTCCCAAGATCTACACTTCCTATAATGCAGACAGGATGAAAGCCTGACAGTTGCATAAGAGACCTTCAGCTAGAAAGACCAGGAAAGAAAACCTCTAAAAGTGATGCCAGTCACAAAATTCTATTTGTGCATTTCCAGTGACTTTGCATGGCAGGTCTGCCTGAGTTTTGATACTTACTTTATCATTTTACAAGTATTTCCTTGGCATTGCATTGCTTGAACAAGTCCAAAGATAGTAAGATTTTCCTTCATTTAAGAAGAATGATTATGCTTTCAAAAGATGATCATTCTCATCTCAAAGGAGAAAGTGTCTTCTTCTGGTCGCTCTCTGCCAGAAAACTTGTCTGACATACAGCAAAAGAAGTGTGGAGTTCGACAAGGCCAAGTGCTGGGTCCTGCCCTTGGGTCACAACAACCCCAGGCAATGCTCCAGGCTGGGCACAGAGTGGCTGGGAAATGCCTAATGGAAAAGGACCTGGAGGGGCTGGTCAAGAGCAGCTGATCATGAGCCAGCGTGGGCCCAGGTGGCCAAGAAGGCCAATAGCATCCTGGCTTGTGTCAGAAACCTTGTGGCCAGCAGGACCAGAGCAGTGACCCTTCACCTGTACTTGGCACTGTTGAGGCCACACCTCAAATCCTGTGTCATTTTGGGTCCCTCATGACAAAAAAGACACTGAAGTGCTGGAGCATGTTCAGAGAAAGGCAACAGAGCTGGGGAAGGGTCTGGAACACAAGTGTGATGAGGAGCAGCTGAGGGAGCTGGAGGTGTTTAGCCTGGAGAAAAAAAGGTTTCCCTTTTTAGCCTGGAGAAAAAAAGGTGGAACGTTATCAGTCCCTACTACTACCTGAAAGGAGGGTGTCACAAGGTGGGGGTCAGTCTCTTCTCCTAAGTAACAAGCAATAAGAGAAGAAGAAAGAGCCTCAAGCTGCACCACGGAAGGTGTAGACTGGATATCAGGAAAAATTTCTTCACTGAAAGGGTTGTCAAACATTGGAATAGGCTGCCCAGGTGAATGGTGGAGGCATCATTCCTGGAGGTATGATGTGTAGACATGGCACTTAGGGACATGGTTTAGTGGTGGACATGGCAGTGCTGGGTTAACAGTTGGCCTCAATGACCTTAGAGGCATTTTTCAAACTGGGGGATCCATACAATTTTATGATTCTAAGTGGGAAGGATCTTGGGATCCACAGGTCCTAAGGAAGCCAGTGAAGTTGAAGGGAGTGGCCTGTCTGACTTGTTGCACTAGCTGAGGATCTTGCTTGTGGTCTCCATCATGCCCAGTGGTCATGCCCTGCAGAGCTGTGTGCCTGGGACTGTGGGAAAGGCACCAGCTGAGACACAGGGAGACAGCACAAGAGATGCCTTCACTGTAAGGTACCACCAAAACAAGAAGATTAGCCATTGTAAAGTTGTGAAAAGCCAATTAACAAACAACCTGTTTTAAAAGTGAACGTCACCCAAGTCACTCCACACCACGGATGACCAGGCTCAAAGACCTTCTATTCATTTATTTCACTTCATTCTCTTCAGTACCCCATGGTGTAAAGTGTGCAGCAGCAGCAACAGACACTTAGATACCATGGTGATGGGTGCTATAGAAAATCTTGCATAGCTATGGAAACCACAGTTGCATTTATCCATCAGAAATGAGTATCTGGCAGCCCATGTCTATCCTTCGTGTTCTGGAAGATCATGAAAAAAAATACTTGTACATGGCATTATATTTCACAGCTTTCTTTTTACTTGGCAACGCACACGTATCTCTATTTGATAATAATAATGGTACATGTATTTTTAGACTAACATTATGTGATGGTAATTCTACCACTATCCAATGCAAGCTGAGAAAAAAAGCCTTTACAGAGAAGAATTGAGGAAATAAAATCAGATTTAACCTGGTAGCAGATAGACAGGATTTATCTCAGAATTTAAATAAACACTTTTTACGTTAAGAAAAAAGTACAGAAAACAGCAGAAAGTACATGTCTGGATCATTCAGTCTTCAGTTTTCATGTTCAAAGAGTCTTCCTAATTGTCTGATTTTGCTAAGCAGAGTGTAAGAACAGAACATGTACTGTATCTGTCACATCTTTATAACCCAGAGGAATGAGAACAAGACTAAGAGAAGGTATTACAGAGCCTCCCTCATGGGTCTGACAATGGCTGTATCATCAGAGATGTGTCATTCCTTCTCTGCTCTCCTCTCATCTCCAAAATTAAGGCAATAACACAAAGCTGTAGATATCTGCATTAAAAGGGGGGGGAAAAAGTCAAATGGGTGTGATAGAGTTGCTTTTCACCAGCAGTAATTGGCTGCATTCAAAGCCATGGGTAAAAGTGAAATAAGCTGCAATAGCATCATAGTACCTTTTGCTTTTTCCTGTCCTATTTTTACCCAGCAAGGAGCTCAGCCTGCATTCCCAGGCAGCCATCATGGCTGAGCTGGCAGCAGCATATTCCTGACTTGGTCATTCATGCTGGGTAAATGTGCTCCAAAAGCACTCAAGCCCACAAGCCAGACAAGAGTTTGACAGAACATGAGTAAAATCCTGGCCCTGAGTGAAATCTGTGGCAAACTTTCCTTGCTGCCCTGCAGTTTTTCTGGGGTTAGCATGGGGCCACCAGGAAAGACTTCTTCCCTTCTTGTCCCTTCACTATCCTCTCTCAAGGTCTCCTAGGAAGCAGAGGGGTAGAAAGTGGGGACCTTGGACACTGCAGAGAAAATTGCAGAGGTGTTGGTTCTTCTTCCAGACACACAGTGAGGAGGATTTCTACATAAAATGCCTTTGTTAGCTAATTATCTGGAAATTACCTGGAAATTAACACTGATCTTCAGTTTAGTAAAGACACTTACCTGAAAAAAATCTGGAACAGATAACAAGAATCGCAAAGGGTCATAAAGATATGAATGATAGTGAAATGAAAGCAAATTACATTTAGTTTTCTTTCAAGGTGATCAAAGTCATAGGGCCTTCTTGGTAATACATGCTAAGCTTTATTTACACCATGCTCCTCTGGTGCCTCCTACAGGGTTTTTTTTTTCAAATCTAAATCTTCTTGCCCCCTCCCCAAAGGTTGCTGCTCTCTAACTTCATTTATGAGGCAGTTTCAACACTCCTTTCCACAAATTATTGACAACAAAATGGCAATGCCTCTTCAGTTAACCAGGTGCTCCCTGATTTGCTGGACAATTAGCAAATTACTGATGTGGCAAGGAATAAATCTCTTTTCTTCATTTTATCTGCTTCTGAGGAATCACCAAATCTCAGCATGAAGCTGTTCAGTATTTAAACTTCATTACTTATCAACATGAAAATGGACAGCAGCTCCTGCTATAGACACACAAGAGAGATCTATAGGTACAGCTTGTTACTGGCTCCTGACTGAGACCAAACAGTGATAAGAGGTTTGAGGCCACTGGATCTCAACCCATACTTTCAAGGGGTGCTGTGAACAAAGTGAATGGCAGAAAAGGAGACAGAATTTGAATTAGTTGTGTTTTCCCTCTCTAAGTGATCTTAGGCCAGATCAGTTCCTGAGGGTAAGGAGTATTCCTTTTGATAAACCCCATCTGAGCTTACTGCTTCCAAATGCTGGCCCTAATGATTTAACTCAGAAAAAGAAAAAAATTAAATAAAATTGCAGAGTTACCTATCCATCTCTGTTGGGGAAAATCCTCAGTTATAGTCTCAAGCAGTGGAGATCATGTGTCTTTCACAGCTTGAAATCCTGGCAAAAAGGAACTTGAGGAATTTCAGCTATTCCACATGACACCGGGCTTGCCTTGCTACTTCTTTCTGAGTAATTTGCCCCTCCAAAGGAAAATCCGAAGCAGCGTGGCAATTGTACAGAGGTGACTTTTTGCACTGGAGGGCTGCCCCCTATTTAGGGGGCAGTGCCAGCATTCCCAGTCACTGATCCTATCAAGCAGGACAATGTGCAGCCTGCAGCAGGGAGAGTGTTACCTTGCATTGTTTTCCCTGGGAGAACAGCATGAACAGGATACATGCTACTCTTTCCTGCTCTCCACAGATATATCTGCCTCCACAAGAGTGGCCATTCTGGTCCAAATCCAAGAGGTTTGGCCTGCAAAATAAACAGAAACTGTCTCACAGCTTGAAGCACTTCACTTGGCTGCTCCCTGCCCCCCCTCCCAGCCCCACCAGAGATTTGACAGGGATTGAGTGCAGCCAGAGGTGAGGGAGATCCTTGGTGTGGTGCCAGTGGCCAGTTTCTCCTGAAAAGTTCAAAAATTCACCTGCCTGGATTTGCTGGTACAAAGTAGCAGGAGAGGAAGGAATTGGCAGGGAGAGGCAAGGAGAAGCAAGCCAGACATGGGACTGATGACTGGATGACAGGGAAGAGTCAGGGTAAAGAGGCACCGAAGAAATCTGTCAAAAACCAGGGAGGAACGACCCACAGCATCACCCTCTGCCTATGTGACAGGCATCCCCCACAAAAGGGCTGGAGACAACCCTCTCTGGAATTATTTCCCCCAGCAAATATATCTTTAGGCAATTCAAACCAGAACTATTTACAGCCAAGTTCCCCTTATGCCAGAAATGTCCATTCAGGAAACTACCCAAGACCTCGACCCTCTGCCCAGCAGGACTCAGCATTCATCGTGGGCCAGAGCCAACTTTTTTTGGAAGCTCATGTCTGTCTCCACACTATGTTACCAGGTGCTGTCTTGAAGCCATTGAACCTAGACAAATCCACACTTGTTCCTCACTCCTTGACATTTCCTCCACAGGGCCAGTGCAGGTGGAGGCAAAAGGGATCTGCTGCAGCAGCCCCACATGGAGCCCCTGTTTCAGAGCAGGGTCACACAAACACTTCTGCTCCCCTTGATCCCACCACTGGCAAACTGATCCCAGAAATATACTGACCCCAGTATTTGGCAAATTTGAGCTGAATCTATAAAGATGTTATTTCTAGACCTCTGAGAGTGATGTGTGGACCTTGGGTATAGCTAACCCCTTGGACCTGTCCTCTTCCTTGGGGATTTTGGCAGGCCTCTGAGGGGGGAAACCTTGGGACAGCTGGCACCTGGCAAGCAGAGCCATTTCTGCAGCCATGAGATGATTTGACCTCTGAAGAGCCTCATCTTTTCCATCAGTCGCTGAGTGCCCATATTGTCCTCCCTCGTACCAGTTTTCAAAATAGCTGGTCCCAAAAGCAGCTTTTCCCCTTTTTCCTGAAGGTTTTCTTCATCTTTATGGAAGGATTTTCTATTGCCAGTCCAACCTTCAGGGTGAATGGATACACATATTTTGCCAAGGTGCAAACTGGAGTACCAAGAGCTGTTGGGGTTTTATGGAGCTCTTTTACCCAGCACTGAATGATTTGTCTTATGTGTGTCTTTTGCCAGGTCTGAGCAGCTCCCTTTGTGTAGGAAGAGACCTAAATAATAATATAAATATAATGCAGCATAAAAATGAGCTCTTGAGAAAGAATGAGATACCTGACCCCACTGGAGCACTGGTTCAATGATTCTGGTGCTGGAAAAGCCGCATCCTCTGTCCCTTCCCTCCCCCCCTCCAAAGACTCAGAAGCATTTTTTAGCCTTATGTTTTTCAAATGGAAGACAGATGTCCAAAAACATGTGTTCAGGTGTAACATGAATGAAGCTTCATATGGAGGTGCTTTCAGTGGACATTTAAAGACTTTTGGTGTCCCTCCACAGTCAGAAGAGGCTCCTCTGGAAGGTGAAGGGAAACTCAAGCCATCCTTTTGCTCTGGGGCTCAAAGATGCTTTTCCCAGATCACCAAGGACATATGGGACTGGATGTGGAGCTATTCAGTGATACTCATCAGCACAGGGTAGAAAGCATTTTTACCTCTTTCTCCTCACTAGTTCCTCTGTTATACCTAAGCCAAAGGAATTCCTGTATGAACCAATAGTCTGAACTAACTGTGAAAACACCTTTCTTACTACTTTTAATGATGCTCCTTCAGTCACAGGAGGTTCTTTGTGTTTCCAGAAATGTCATCTGCCTTTGTCCTGCTACATTCATCTGTTGTTACCTAGAATACTAAATTAAGCGATTTTATTCCTTTTATTCTGTAATAGGAACTATTACATCTAGTTCTAATGTAGATTTTAGCAGTAACTAGGCCTCACCTTTCTCTGTGTTTCAGACCCCCTGTGTTGCCCAAGCCCCTTGTCCAAGAATGGTATAAACTTGTAGGAGCAATCTCAAGGAAAATTGCTTAATTCATCAAGAAATGCAGTTATATACTTATCTCCAAAGTGCACACAACCCTGCCAAGGTCAGCAGTGTTCCCCACATGCATGAAATGAAAAGCCAACTTCAGTCCTTCACTGAGCCACCACCAGGGCAGAACTGCCACTCTTGTCCCACCCATCAAAGTGAGCATTGCCTGATCATCCCAGGTAATGATCACCTGAAGCAGGCTTTCAGTGTGCTGCAAGAAAGAGGAAAATCTAACAGTAAAAATATTCCCTCTTTTAGAAAGGTCAAACACACAAAAAAGACACTTTTGAAGGAATGTCAGATGACCCCCAGAGCCTCGCACAGGCAATTTTCCTGCCCCTGCACTGTTTGGAGTTTTAATTGCCTCTTTGGGGAGGTGCTAGAAGCTGCCTGAGAGCGCAGTCACAATTCAGCAATTTGGCACACGTGACTCCTTCAAATATGGGAGCAATTAGCAAAAAAGCGATATGGTGAATGGTAGCATAAGCACTGGATTCTGGACAGCATTCAGACAAGAAATCTAAACCAGAGGAGAGTGGAGCAGACGGAAATCCAAACAAGCCTTCACAGAAATAAAACGTATCGGCTACACTTAGATAATGAGAGTCTAACATTAGGAGATTGAATTCAAAGTCACCACCGCATTCCTAAAACTCGCTGACTGAACGGGTTGCAGCAGGGAATGTAAGCTCCTAAAAGCAATTTGTGAGAAAAAAAAAATACCCAAAATGTTTAGTAGAAATAGCTTCAAAGACTTCTGGGAGAATTAAGTGAGCCCAGATTGGACAATGAGTACACTGGTTCATAGGGGAGAGGGAAAAAATCTGTATCCTAGGCATTAGTTATTTATTTAAGTCTGTATGTGTTTACCCATAGGATCTAATTTCCTAGATAATTTTTTGTTATATTGTGCATGCAGCATTCTTTTTAGTAACCTGCAGGATGTCATGAAGCTTCAACAGGGGGCTTAAGACATCAGCCAGTGAGCAGTTCCTGTCTTAGGGACAGCAAATCCCTAAGTCATTAAATCCTTCCCATTTCAAACAACTGCAAGCAGCATTTGTTCTAAATCATGTCTTCCCAGTCCAGCGGTGTTTGCTTTAATAACTGGAAATTAATTGATTGTAACCAGGATGGCACTGTCTCCTGAGATTGTCACACTTCAGTAGCTTTTGCTCTGTCAGTGAGGTCCCCAAAACCTGAATACAGATGCACTCTGTCTGGGGGCAGCTGTTGTGCCCCAATGAGAGCTGGAATGGCCCATTGCTGTGACAGGAGAGTGTAAAACAGCTGAGAAGGGAAAGAAAGAGGAATGGAAATTGAGAAAAAAACAGAAAAGGAAGGAGGACTGATACAACAAAGTAGAAAGTAAACATGGGAGCTAGAAAAGCAAGAAGGTGCGCTAGTAGCTGATTGAGGAATTAGCAAAAAATAATTAATTAGTGAGCAAATCCAGAGGACAATGAAATTAAATAGTTAAGTATGCAATGGAGCAAACAGCAAATTAATTAAATGTATGTGGATCCACCAGGTGCTCTGATTATTTAATGCAAAACATGGTTAGTGAAACTATTCATTCCCTGGTATTTCAATTATTCATGGTATCTCTGGCCACAGGGATTACAGCCTGTTTAAATGCAAGGTCCAACCATGTACATCTAAAAATCATTTATCTTGATAGTGCAAGTGAGATGAGCAGGACAGTGATGGAAAGTCATAGGGACACAGCTGTTCTGAATAAAATGCCTTAAATGAGGATACTATAACGAGATAATACTTAATGTGTCACTTTATTTTTATTTTATTTTTTAATTTTTTTTTTTACTAATCAATTTGGATTGTTACAGCTGAGAATAGAAGTTGGAAATGTTTGGCTCTTGCTGCCCTGACAATGGAAGCTCTACTGCGTCTGAAGCAGGTAATTTGAATAGATACAATTGCTTATTCTTTGCTTAACTTTAAACTGTTGGAGGAACCCAGGATTTTTGAAAATGAATGATTAATAAACTACAATAATGTCTAACAACTAAAAAACCCTCATTTCCTGCGTACCTGTAGATTAAAAATTTTGATAAACGCACTATACTGTCTCTAGTGTCTGAAATGATTTTGGGTTACTTTGTAATTCTGCTTCTTGAGTATTGCAATGTCCTCATACAGTCTGATAAGCCCGCATTGCCTGACTTTTCTTTTTTCTTTTTTTCGAGTGAGAGTTTCTTATTTATTTTTGGAGTTTTTGTTCTGTAAATATTTTTCAATTTCCTCTCTGTTAAGTGTATTTTCATCCCAGGTGTGACTGCATTAAATTGAAGTCATTCCTTTTCTCTCATTAAGTGTTCCTGACGAACACAGTTGGCTCAAGTGACCATTCTTGTGAATATTAATTTATATATGTTATGAAAATTTTACTTGCATGAATAGCCAGAACACACATTATGAACACTTTGAGGACTCAGCCAGGAGCTCCTACTGCATTTAACAGAGGTTTTCTGAACGGGGAAGTCATGGGTAGCAGTGGTCTGTATTTGGAAAGTAATAGAAAATGGAGCATTGCATGTATCATTCATTTATTCTCGTCACCTACACATAAATGTTTCCCTCACCTAATACTTCACAACTCTACAGGACACATTTATTGTCTTAAATGTGAGAGCTACAGCAGAGTAAGGACTTAAATAAACCACAGGTGTGAAAAATTCCAACTGGCAACTTCAAACTTAACACCATGAAGCATAAAAAGACACTTGTCAGAGCTGGAAGGAGCAGTTTGATTAAATCATTGCTTCAGCCCAGACATGTTGGGCCTAATTCTCCTCTCCCACCAGATGAGTCACATAAAGCGTGGGCAATTGCACTGCTGTAAGACTAGTGTGGTGACACTTGGACTCTGGAGCTCTAATTACGCCTGTCTGACACCACAGAGCCGAAATGTGCAGCTGAACAGATTTATGATGCTCCTCTTGTCGGAGGTGAATGACTGCTCCTACTCATGGTCTGGGATCACTAAACTAAAGCAGAGAGAATCCAACATTGCCCCAGTGTTGAAAGCAACAAAACCTGCCTCAACTGCTGGTGAGGATCTTTCTTTACCTGTGTTTTTCTTGCTGCCGGTTGCCAGGGAGGAGGCAGTGTGCCATATATGTGAAAGTTGAAAGCTCTGATGCCATCACATTTTAGGGCCCAAGCCTCTGCTCTCTGACACTTTGGTGTGTGCCCACCTAGAATACCCTCCTGGCAATAGTTTCTCATCTCTTGCAGCAGGACAGGAAAAGGTAACTTGCAGAGCAAGGACCTCCTGCCTGCATCTCCCTCTCCTATTTTGGCTCTTAGGGAAGAGAAGGTATGGAAGGTGCATCAGCCATGTCAAATATGGTGTCTCCAGTGAGAAAGCTGGAGAGATGAATCCTCCTTAGAGATATCTTTTAAAGACCATGGCAAAGGAGGATAACCAGTGCTCCAGCCCTTTCCAACCTCAGCACAGCAGTGGCCAGCTGGAGAATATACACTGCTGCCTACATGAGTAGCATGACCAGGAAATGTGGGAAGAGAGGGAATTTTTAAAGTATGAAATGCACCAGGTGCAATACTGTTAACTTATCTGAAAAACATTGGCATGAATAGTTAGCATTACATTACTTTGGGTACTACTGAGAGAAGTGTTTGCCATTTTTCTATGTTAGTGAAAGCCACACGATCCACTTTATTCTTATGTTCATATTATTGCAGTTACAAGAGACAATTTGCAAATGCCTGGCTGTTTCATAAAAGCCAAAGTACTTGGATTCACAGCAGGTACTAATTTTGTGTGCATCTGCTGAGCTGTGCATGGCATCAACCTGTTTTTAATTACACCTGCATGTCAGGCTCAGAATGTGTCTGTGAACAGGAAAGATGAAAGGTAGGCAGAACAGGATGTCATGTATTTCCCATCACCTTTCACTGGCTGGCTGCCCACAGAAGTAAGAGGAAATTCCCTTCTTCCATAGTAAAAATGTAAAGATTTACTAAGCTCTGCACTGCCAACAACAAGGTGTAATCACCACTTCTTTAAGGGAACAAGCATGTGTTAACAGGGGTGAGCAGGGGCACTCCAAATAGCTTTCCACACCTTCCCTACCACTGCTCTGTAAAGGGACACAAGTAGCCTTGCTTTGTTATATTTTATTTGCATTGAAATGTGCAAGTTGGTTGACTTAACATCCCAACTTCATTGTAAAATAAAATATATGAAAGCAGGAGTGACCAGGGCTTTTCAGTGGCTGGAATAACAAAGAAAAAGGTAAACAATACTTCTCTTTTCTATTATTTCACCCAAGTATAGGAAAAAATGTTTATATACACTTTTATAAATAAAATAATTCAAACTACAGCTAGGAATGCCATGACACTTGAACCACTGGACAGAGTGATTCAAAAACTGCTTGACAGTCAGAAATGTCTTTCCTGAAGCAAGTCCCTCTGAATGAAAAGTACTAAAGCCATTGCACCTTCAAGCCATTCCTTTAATTTATTCCTGTCCTTTGAAATTGTTTCTTTTTCTAATTGCACTAAAAATTGTGCACTGTCAAGACTGTGGTGTGTGCCAAGAATGTGTATGTGTAGTCAGTATATAAACCAGGGGAACAGGGGAAGAACAATTGCTTTTGTTATTCTGGAATCCAGTCAGACTTTGAAATCTACCTCAACCACTTTTCTTCAAAAAACAGCACTTAAAATCAGTAACTGTAACACAAGTTTAAAAGCTAAAGAAGTCATTCACTAGACCCTTCTATTTCAGTACAAATGCAAGTTCTTGAAACATTTTGATCCTATTGCTTATTTCTACAGTATTTCCTGGCCCTTTGGGGTCTCTCCTACATGAATTAAGCCAGTGACAAAAAGCACCCATGAGATCAGCCTGTCTGGCAGCCCAAGGCTTGATTTTGTGTGCAGGTAACCTTGAGTCCCTGGCTTCAGTATCCAGGTCTCTGCTCTGAGTAGTCCAGGTTGATGCAGGAGAGCATCCCTGAGTATTCCCAGAGTGGTCACTCCTCTGGCAGGGGCAGAGTCTGGGGGGAACTCCCTGGTGCCTGTCAGAGTTAGGGGAGGAGAAGGGATCAGGGCCAATGCATCCACTTAATATTTATATCCAAGTTTTAATGAGTTTAGTCAGGGGCCTTGGAGACTGTAGACCTGAATTCCTGCTTCCCTCAGTCAGGCACTGATCCAGAAGAAGCTGTGGTTGTAACTGCCCTGGCACCATCTTTGCTCTCCTGGAATGAGATATGAAAAAAAAACCCAAACCCCCTCTTTTTCAGTAGAGGGAAGGGACTTTCAGTATATTTCAACATTGAAGGGAGAGAAAACTAAACCAGAAATGAGCTTGAGATCCAATGACTCCTGAATGCCTCTGCCCCCAAGGTCTCCCTCCTTTGTAGCCCCATGATCCAAATATTCACTGAATATTTTGCATGCCTTTTCAATTTATGCCACCAGCTGTAATTTCAGTTTCATGGCAACCAGGCAAAATCTCACCACTTTCAGCAGTGCCCTGCCAGGTTCTACTCTTTAGGAGCCCTAAAGTGTACAGAGGTGGTACCTTTACCTCCCTCCATTGCTGCTGTGCAGTTTCATTTGTTTCTGAAGGCTAGAAGCTCACTGCTGTTTTTAAAGAAGAACCCTATTCACTTATTTCATCTGTCAGTGGATATGTCTTACATATCCATAACACTTTTTTTTTTCCTTTTAGTGAAGCCACAGTTTTAACACAGCACTTTCTTTGTTACCTGAATACACTTTTTGTGCACTTTTGTTCAGGCTGCAGGAATCCAGACAAACAAGTGTTAATTCCCCATGATGTTTTCCAGCTGACAGGCCTAATTGATTTGATTTCCACTGTTTTCACAAGTGACCCCCCTCAACCCTTCATCACCACTTCTTTTGATACCTGAGCTTTACTTTCTACTCTCACATTCCACTTCAACAACTAATAAAGAGCTTATTAGGAAGGAAGAAACTCATTATTTGTTTTCTAAACTATGCTCCATGAGCAGCAGATTCAGTGGGTTATAGCCCTGTATTATTAATCAATACAAAACATTTGCTTCTATTAGGTTACCAGTGTCTTTTATCATCAGGCTGAGGTTAGGAACCTGCTTCTTTGTGTTCTGCTACCCACGCTCGAGCTAGACTAGACAGAGATAAAAGACAGCTGAGTAATATTTTCCTGAGATCCCTGATGATGCACACAGATGGCCTGTAACAAATGAAATATGCAAGGTGACGGCTGGAGTTCTCCTCACTCCAAGTTCAACTTTTATGGCTTAGAGTGTTTCAGTCCTTACGCCGCAGCTTCACGGTAGAGAGAGATTTATTTTCTCATCTGTAACAGGGTTTGTGAATCTTGGCCATTAATGGTTGCAATTGAAGTAGCCTAGTACTCTCACTGTATTTCTCTCATTAAAAAACAGCTGGGGAAAAAATGTATTAAAAAGAGCAAGGCGGCCATGTGGAGCTTGAGAAATCTAAAGGGAAGCACTGGAGAAGTTTGTTATCTGCATGAAATGAAATACAAGGCTGAAGAATCCCATTAAGGGGTGTAGCATATGTAAAAACAAGCAAACAAACAATATCAAATGCATATTAAGTCAAGTGAAAGATTACATGTGGTAGCACAGGGAAAAAAAAAGCCCTTTGGAATAGAGTAAACACAGATCTGTTTACAGTGCCTGAAAGAAACAAATACATTTGTTCTGGCCTGTTACTGTGTCTTCTCTGAGACGGCCTTATCAGATCACAGTCCAGCTGGTGACTGTGTCCATCAAATTCACTTTTGCTAATGTACTAAATAGTCTGACCATAATGCCTGACTGTGGATCATAGTCTGGTGAGCAGGAATTCATCCAATTTGAAATGAACACAGTTTTAAACACATAGCTCCTAGCCTTCCTAACGCCTGGTGGGGTTTGCTTAGTGGCACATCATCTTAAAACAATCCAAATACCTCCTGCAACAATGTAGAGTCAAAAAGTGACTTAGTTCTGTTGAACTGCAGAACAGTACTGACAAAGCAGGGGTTCTTTGACTGCTTAAGCAGAACTCCAGAAAGCTGGGAGCAGCTCACCACCATCCCAATGTTCACATCCTCGGGTGCAAAACTGGTAAAAATATGGAAAAAAACCCCCAAAACCCAAATGAAGCTGCTGCCTGGGAACTGTGACCCTCCCAGTAAAGTTTTTTTATGTGTTGCTCTGCTGGGGAAGGGGTGACCATGGACAATGAGTGGCCGTGCAGAAAAGTGCTCTGCTGTGGACATGCCACACATCTTAGAGCACCTTCTCCAGATCCAGGGGAAGAAGGAGACAGTGGACAGCTCCAGCCAAAAGAGGTGTCAGGTAGCCAGGGAATATGGAACTGAGGACACCCAAGCCAAAACCAGTTCCCAGACCCAGCCCTGCTGGTTGCAGTGCCAGGAAGAACAAAGGACTGGTACCACATTAGGAGAGGTGGGATGAAGGGGTGGTGGGAAGACAGACCTTTGAGAAGACACTGTGGGAACACAGATGTTGAACAGGGCAGATCTGGAGGCTCTCAGTGACTGCTGAACAGCACATGATCCTTGCACCATGCATGTCATGCCTTCAGAGTCTGATGGGAAGGAATCCCACTTGAAGGTTCCAGCTTTGTCTTTTCTGAGCTCTACTAAGGTATTTACATAGGTGTGTATCAATTTTGCAGCTTCAACCAACTACGGAGTGACAGTTTTTAAATAAATCAACACATTATGTATGCATATAAAATGTACTGTATTTCTATCTATAAAACTAAGCCATTTCCTGTCTATATGGAAAGTATGGGTATTGTCTGCTGTGTGAAAAAAAGAAAAAAAAGGATATGCTCCACTTTTTCCATTTATCATCCAGAACATACCCTCATATCAAACGGTTTCTGATTGAAAACAGCCTCTTAATGCATTGCAAGTAAAAATAACCCATTATTGTGTAATATATGATATATCCTTTCCTCTTTAAGGCAAAGCAGTGCTTGCAAATATGTCTAGACAGAGTGATGGAAAAGCACAAATTGGCCTCCAACTGTTGCCACCCACTTATCAGACAAACCTGGAAAAAAAATTTAAGATATTACAGTCTCACTCTTTGCACGACACCCATAAGGCAGAGTGTCTCTCCGAAGTGCAAAGGCTTTGTTACTTACTGCAAAGCAGAAGTACCAGAAAGTTTGTTAACGAGAGCATGACTAACATACCTTCATGGCCTGATGAGAATTGCCAAGTGACTGAAGTAGGCCAGTGTTTCCTGTAAGCAGTGGTATGTCCTATGTATGGACAGTGTTAAAAAGTCTTCTTTCCACACTGCAGATGAATTAGTCACCTGCTGATGCTGCAGACATGATCAGAATTCAGAATCTATTTGCCACACTTTGGAGGAGTGCTTTTAAGTCCTGACTTCATCCTTCTACCCTGCACCTGACCACTTTTTTTAAAAAATAAAGTTTTTTAACTCTCTGAGTTTGCGTCTGGTAATAAAGTTGTCTTTGACAAGGTGCTCTTTGTAAAAAGATCATTCTCCTCCTCTAGCACACCTCCCTGCTACCTCGTTGTGGCAGGAAATCAACATCTTTTGTACTTGTGCTGAGTAGTCTCAGGATACAATGTACATCTCAGGTAACAGCATTGGGTTTTGCTATTCTTCTGTTCTCCTCACCTTTAGACAATAATGGCAGGGTAAAAACGGTAATATAAAGAAAGAATTGCAGAAAGACAAGAGAAATCAGTTGTTCAAGACTTTTCATCTGATGCCCTTTGTTTCTCACTTTGCAAAATACTTTGTGTCTATTATTCAGAAAGAGTTAGTCTTCCTGTGATGAAAAGAGAAATGGTGAATCAACAAAGAAGTAGGTGATTTTTTTTTGTGAAAAGGGTGTGCTGGATGATATTTATGCAGTTTGCAAGCACTTGCATGTTTTCATCTTTGTATGTATAGGGTGTTGGTGTGCAGGAAAAGTGATTGACTCTGGTCCCAGAGAAGTTACAGAAGCCTAGTCACGTTTTCATGTCTGAAAACACTGTGGTGGTGAAAACCAGGCATGGGCAGGGATGTACAAGCCCTCTGTAGGAGTGGGGTACAGCAATAACACAGTAAAGCCACCTGCTTTAGACCCTTTGCTTTAGTGTTTTGGCTTCTTCATCTCCACAGCTGTAGAATCCCAGAAGGTAAGGGATTGATGTGTATGCCAAGCTTGGTAGGTGGTTTGTTTGGGTGAAAGAAGAACTGAATAACTTTGCAGTCACCTGTAGTCTATGAGTCAGCACTGCTGGAAACTCTCTCCTATACACACATATGTGCACACTCCCACCCCATATATGCATATATATGCACAGTTGAGATGTAACCTAAACAGCACCTCTTTTTTTGTTTTCTTTTGTTTTGGAGAGCCAGGATAGGGTTTCTTCCAATGGAGGAAACAAGGAAAATGGCACATACAGAACTATCATCTTCCCCCATACAAGCAAAATGCTGGCAGACTTTGCAAACATCACAGCAGTTTTGACACATATGCCCCTGTAAATTGAGCCAAGCTGCTCACTATGCACCAGAAGTGGTCTTGTGTTTGAGCTCCAAATGCACCTATTTGTGTAAGTGAGGTTGCAGCTGTGGTTTTGCTGCTGGGACAGGCAGAAAGTCAACCCAGGCAGTAATCTGCAAGACAAACATCAGGAGGAGGCACTTTCCAGTTGAGTTTTGAAGTTACATGCTTTCTGCCAATGTGCTTTGGATTTGCTCTGCTATTTTTAAAACAGTAAGAAATGTCCAAGCCTCTACCCAGCCCTCCCCTTATGTTTGGTGCACTTATCATGGTTGGCATCCTGTCTGAGGCAGGAGATCAGTCAGGAAGTTAACCAGGGGTCCAGATGCTGCTCTTGGAAATGCTAATGCCAGAGCCAGGCTTCCATGTATTTCAGCTGCCAAATTCCCTCCACACAAACGTCCACGGTTTCTGGCTCTCTCACTGGGGTAGTTAGAGGAAAAAGCCTGAAGAAGAATGTTTTCTACTCTACAATTAACGGGGAGGAGCATTGCCAGGGAAGTAATACTGCTGACATACGTTGGCATGCTCTGCATTACAAGTTACTGTTTTCCAGCCAGAGAAAGTTCTTGTTTGTCGATGAAGATTTGCACACGTGGTGGGACAGGCAGCACACTCAGCAAGCTCTGCCCTGGGGAAGGGAATTTGGTTGAGCTGCTTTCCACTTACAGGTTGCACTGAGATATAGCTGCCCACATGCATTTATATGTTACATAAATATTGCAATCCCTATCCCTCCACACCTTCCTAGTAGACACTAATCTTTCAATAACTGCTTACGCTGTGGACCATGGTTTCTATGAAGCTATCAAATTATTTTCCTTCAGGCTCCTGAAATCCCAATCCCATGGAAAGCTAGGGCTATATTTCAGGCTCTGAATAACATAAAACTTCACCTGCTAGGAATGCTTTTTTTCCTAAATGGGGCTTTGGTTAAGCATACATCTGACTGTGCTGCTCTCACTGACATCTCTGCCATAGGGGACACACCTGCCTTTTGCTGAATGTCTGACTCTGCAGACACTGAAAGGGCTTTTCTTCAGTCACAGTGTTTGAAGGTTGGGGCTGCTTTTGGTGAGCATACACTACACTACCTATTCATAGTAAGGAAAAAAAATCCAACAATGAAAACTCAAACCTGAACAGGCATACATGGTGATTTCAAGTCATGTTTAATCATCATGCTTCAAATAATATGTCCCCTTATTTGATACCCCTGACATGAAGGTGTCTGAGACTGTAGGATCTATGAACACCACCATTTCTTTGGACCAAACTTGAGGGTCATCAGAAAGCACACATGTACTTGTCCAACTTGGGACAAGAAAGTATGAGATTTTAAATCACATTAGCTCTTTCCAGAACATTAATGGTTTTAATGTTCTGAACCCTGGAGGTTTTTGCCTTACAATTTTAAACTACTCACTGAAATCTCTATTGCAACCTTGGACCATGAGCCCATAAAAGGTGATGTGGGTAGTGGACTCTTATAAATCCATTTGTTGCCTGAGGCCTGATTGTGTTTCACAGGTCCCTCTGCAATCCCTAGTTTGTTAGCTCTGAGATAGGCTAGGGGTGCACTTCAAATTACAGCTTAGGGATATCCAAATAAGTAAAACAAGAAAGAGTTTATTCAATATAACAGGGATTCTCTTCCCATGGAGGTGATAACAGCAAACATGACAATTGTAACCACAAAAGGAATTGCTACCAAAAGTTTTGAGCAGCTAAAAATACAGCAGAGAGGAGAAGGAGCTAGGATTTAGGACAAAAGCTGGAATTCAACCTTAGGTATAACATAAGTATCTACACTTACTGTCATAAAGGTCTTCTTATCAAAATCATGAGCTAAAAGTTCCAGTGCACACAGCAAATGCTGCACTATTTCAGCTGACCTATTTAGGGCCCATTTCATAAGGACCTATTAGCAGGACATGGTGGTAGGACTCACTTTTACTCATATCTCTGTATGAGGAGGCAGCACTTCTCACAAATTACAGTAAGGGCCAGGGTATTCCATCCAAGATTTTATCTTTTGTTTAGTGGCATTTTGGCTTCAGTTTCACTACCCTGTTGACAAAGACATTTGAGCATTTTTATTGATTCAGAAATCTGGGCATTAAGGCTCATCTTTATAGTTCACTTAAAAGTAAATGTTTCAAAAGGTAAAACTCCTCATACAGCTTTTAAACTTTATAGGCTGAACACTGAGTGCTGTAAAATGAATTTTTTTCAGTAATGGGAGTTCTATTTTATGGAAAGCGGTAACCATTAATTCCACTTGCTAAGAGCAAATTAACACAATAAGACCCACTCTATGAGGAGGGAGGATTTGGTCACCATAATAAAAGTACAAATTTTTCATATCCCCTGTTTTCACAAGACCTACTCATTCCTAACTCATGGGTTTTACTACATGGTCATACATTAACAGAGGAATCATTTTGCTCATTTTAAATGCAGCTGGAATGAAAAGTGATACAGGCGTATACAGGAATAAATAAGGGACAACATGGAAAATAGTTCTTTCCTCTTCTGCACTGTAGTGCTTGCATACAACCTGAAAGGAACTCTGGAGGTTATCCATGGCAGCATCAGATATATCTTTGCCCTTCGTGGTTGCTGTTTTTCTACTCTTAAAGGCATCTAGTCCAGAGACTGAGAATTTCTCCAGTCAATTCATTGCAAGGCTTCATAATCTTACTATCACAAAGGTTGTTTTTTTCTCTTTGTGTCTAATAAGAATCTTCCCTATTCCAGCTGAAGCCTCTCTCTACCTCTCCAGCTCACCACAGGCTAACACAGATGTGCTCTTCTGCTATTTGCAGTAACCCCTTAGATACTTGAAAATATTCTCAGCATCCACTTCTATCTCCTTTTCTTTACAATAAGCAAATACAGTTTGTTCAGTCTTTCCCCCCACAGGTAATCTTTGTTGTACCTGTGGTGTTGACTACAATGCTCTGGACCCTCCTCACATTTTCTTAACTGCTGTGACAAAACTGAACTAAGTGGGGCTGGGTTCATAGATAGTCAAAATATCAACATCACCTAGAGCCTTCTGGCTCTTAAATGTCTTTTCTAGCACTGGTGCTGGGTACACCACAGCCCCCAGACTGTGACCTGCATGTTGCATCTGCATGACCCCAGATAAGCTCCATCAGCTTCTAGCACATACCTGGCATCCCTTCAAAGAGAGCTATAGGCCTCTCACTGACGTTTTTTATTAAGTTTGTGTTTCAGTGAGAACCTGGCACCAAACTAATCTTTGTTCACCTTTTTGCTCCCAGACCTCACAGTCACACAGGACAAGCTGATGTGCCTTGTCACTCATTGAGCTCTCCTTGTCTGCAGAACACAAAATCTTCCACAGGAGAGAATGGCATGTGGGAAGGTTTGAGAATTCAGTGAGTTCTGCTCACATAAATCATCCACAATCTCTCACAGTGTCCTTCAGCTGCTTGAGAAATTATATACCCCCATCCTGCTTTACTGCATGCTATTCCTGCAGCTTTCTTGAGAAGCTTATCTGTACTGAACACCTATGGAGCAGCTACTTGGTTCCCTTCTTTGCAAAGCATTGCATCCTTACCACTGTCTCCAGGTTGGATGCAACGTTTGAGAAACTGGTTTCTGGCAGTGCCTTTTTTTAACAGACTTGAGCCCTGTCACTAAAGAGAACAGCTTCAAAATTGCATGGGCACTATCAGACACGTGCAGTCACCGGAGGGAGGGAAAACAGTTGTGCACTGTCCCCTAATGACTGCTTTTCACATGTATTTGTCGTCTCTCCCTGGCTATAAAGCTGTTTGCAGGAGTTGGATATGAAGGGATGGGAGGGGGCTGGTCGTGGCTGATGGAAGTGTTTGTGGGTGCAACACAGTTGTGCTGTTCTGGGTGAATGCAGCTACAGAAAGCTCAGGGTCCAGGGCTTCAATTCAGGGTGGGCTGGACAGACATACAGTTTTTCAGAGGGCAAGGCATAGGAAAAGGTAAGTGACTGTCTTTGAACCACTTAGTAATAGCTGGACTTGTGTGGACCAGGTAGGGCTGACAGGGTGCTCCAGAATTCCTCTAAATCCACACAGGGTTGGTATTTTTTGTTGCTATACCTGCTAGTGACTCCCAAATGGCCTGAGTTCAGCCTCTATCTAACATTTAGGCTGTTCCTCAGCATGGACACAGGCTAAAAGCATCTCTTACTGGCCCAGACATCCCTTAATTTTGCTCAGTCCTGAAGGTTAAATAACCAAGATGGTCAGAGAGGAGCTCATGGTGTGCTGACCACACAAGCAGACATATGCAACTAGACCAGAGAGCCACAGGAGCACAGAGCTGACATGGGATGGATTGCCAAAGTACTTACCCAACATGCTGGCAGGATTTTTCAGCCCTTGCTGGTGTTACTGATGCAGATGAATTTAATGTTAGCTTAGAAATTTCTTCCAGAGCAGTACTCACATCCATGAAGTATTTTGGGAGGGAGTAAGATCCTTGAGAGGTACCTCCCTCTTTTCCCCTTGGGCTGTGCCAGCAGCCTTCCAGCTCACCCCAGACCTCCCACAGATGGCAGTCCTTGTTCCTGCTGTCCAAACCTACCGGCACTCCCCCTCTAAGCCCCAATGCTGCCATGGGAAGGGGTGTCGAAGCCAATTTTTTCTTCACAGGATAACAAGAAAAAGAGTAGCCCTTCACCTCACATTTAAACTCCCTAAAATAAGTGCTAAATAAGCCTGAAAGAGACTTCCTGGTGCATGCGTGTCCATCTGGGAGCAGGGAGCTGGCGGGGGAGGTTTGACTGACACAAGTGCGCACCTCCCTTCCTGGTCTGACCTGGCGAGTCACTCCCGAGGATCGCCCAGTACTCCGTTCCCCGGCGGGATGGCATTCCCCCCGAAGGAGTGATCGCATTACCCAGGCCCCTTGTGTAATTCTGGTTCCCAGCAATTGTTTTCTGGTGACCTTTTATTGTTAACAATTAGCGCTGGAGCTGGAGCACAACTGGTGTAAGCATATTTTACATCCTCCTCGAGCAAACAAAAAAGCTGGGTGGGCACGGGCTTGTTTCCTGGTTCACACCCATGACTCCTTTGTGTCTCAGATCTCCTCCCACCATGTGTCATAGTCAGCAAACCCACTCCCTTACCTTTTGGCTCCCAGATAGTGTGACGTCTTCGAGGGATGCGTAGGCACGCCGTGTGTATCCCATTTTTCCTTTCACATCCTATAAGAACACTGCCTCTCCCTAATACTCAGTCTTTCCTTATCCATGAGGCCAGAAATGTAAATCCCCATGCAGCAGAGTGCAAAGAGTGAGTGTGAAGAATGGTTTCTATTTATGTAAATGTACAGACCATAAACACCGCCCTCCTACACTATGTTTTGGGTTCTTGCACGTATTTCCGTACAGTAAATATCTTAACAGTCAGTTCCCTCTGCTCGACCCCAGTGATACACATATGTCCCTGGAGCCACAAACACATCAATTATCTTCTGATCCTCACACATAATAACAAAGATTTTCTTCCCTCTCCCCACTTTATTAAACGACATTTGGGGAGAAAACGCATAGTTGTTCGTTTGCTCCAAAATGGACAGCACTTGTGGTAGCCTGGGAACATGCCAAGTTCCAGAACTGAGGACCCTTCCCAGGTGTACAGCACTTGCCAATAAGTCTTTGTCTTCCCTGTGAGGCAGAAAGGAAGGTGGGGAGGCAAAAGAGCAGGGAGAGACACTCCGTTCTAATCTTGTTTCCTGCAATATGGCATGTGTGTGTGAGGGGGTGTGTGCGGTGGGCGGAGGGGGGGACACTACATTAATCAAATCGTGATTCTTTTAGGGTACAATAGGCAATTAAAAACAACAACTTGAATTTATCCTGCAGCCTGTTGGCAGCTAACACGCAACTCATTCTTTCTGTGGATAGCTTTACTTAGCAGGTCTGTGCCATGACTAATGAAGACATCTCTCCGCTAGCGCGCTAATTCCAGACCTTTTGGGAAGGAGCCCGGCTGCAGCTCCCTGCACGGCCCTCCCCTCGCAGGCTCCTTATGGCCACCCTGCAGGTCCCTCCCACTGCCTGCGCTGTGCTCGGGAAAAGTGTGAGAAAATATTTCTCCCTTGAATCTGCTTTAGGAGAGCTCTGCTTTGCGATGACATTTAAGGACAGATTTTTCTGGGGCACTTCTCGTTTTATCCGAAACATTTGAAAGCCGCTTTCTTGGCAAACTTCTTGCCTGCTCCTCGGTGGCATGTAATGTGATCTCTCCGTACCCACTGGCTGTGGGGAGAGGCATCTCACCGGTAAAGTCATGGTTAAACTAAACGCTAAACTGTCCAAGAACTGACTTCCTCGACAGCTCTGATTCAGGCTCCCAAAAATGCTCCGCATAGTGAATCATGCTTCCTTCTGGAAATGACAGAACTTCCTCATCATGGTGTTCTAACTTGCCCTCTCCTCGTCTCCGGTGCTATCAGGAAAGGATTGAATTGCATGCCACATTTTTTCCGTGGTCGGCAGGGAGATGCATCCTTTTTGAAGAGGAAGAATTTCTATGAGTCAAAGGATGACAAACTGAAAATTAGTACCAGCAGCAGAAATAAATGACAAACAACAACATAAAGCCCCGTAGAGGTGGCCAGTGGGTGTATATTGGCTAGTTGCCTTTCTGGCAACTTGAGTTGCCTAACGATTGACAGGCAAACTCGCTTTTTACCGCTGAAAGTAGTAACAAAGTTGAAACCGCCGTATCAGCTGCCTGATTTTCTTTTCCTGTGCTTGGTTTGACAGGTCTCGTCTGATTACAAAGCAGGTAAGGGCGGTACACGAAAGGTCCCAGCGTCCAGCCCAGCTTTGAAGGACACACGGCAAGTGTGGGGAGGTGACAGAGGGAAGGGGCAGTGCTTTGGGGGGCTTGTTCCAACCCGACCTACACAGCAGACTGGTTCGCAGGCACCGCGATGACAGCAATTTACAGAGACAGTTTGCTGCACAGAACTTTGAAATCAAAACAACAACCCCCTGCTTCACCCCCACCCCCCCGCAGACCCCTCTGATTGCTGAATAACACGTTGTTGGGATAAATACCTTACCATATGGTAAATGATGACTTGCACTGGAAATCAAAATTTTAAACAGCTCTTTTTGTTTCTTTGTATACAGATTTTTAACTCCCTCAGAGACAGTGTAGGTGAAAGCACAAGACGCATAGGCTGTTAGTCAGTGTTAGTGGTGAGGCTGTGGGCATTCCTAGGATGAAATCCTGTCCCAACCCAAATCAAAAAGGATTATCAACCCATTTAGTCATATAATGGTAAGGGCTGGACATTAAAAACCAGAGAGTGGTTGAATGGAAATATAGGGGCAATTACTGTGACTCCCTTAGAGCAAACTTATCTTCTTTGCCTAGCCATATTCCATAATCAACAAAGCAGTATGTGCTTGACAGAGGAGTGAATAAAACAAAAATATGTAAATTTTCACGCATTTTATCTAGACAGAATGCATTTTTTTCAAGACTAATTTAGGACCATTTATTGCCATTGAGAGTTAAGGTTTTTTTCCTGCTCTTTACATTGTCCCTGAGAAATGGTATTTTTTCCATAGTGCCATTTCATTATTTAGACATGGTTTACTCTTACTGTAGTAGCAGATGAGGAACATTAGAAGCAAGAATGAAGAAAAACAAAATAAATGCTTAGTACATCCTAGCCTGTTTTGGGTTCCCTGCTGCAACAAATAGGCTTAAAGCACATCTAAGGTGGAAGTCAGGAAATGTAGTAGTGGAAGGAAATTCCTGAACCATCAAGTTCAGCCACAGGCAGCACAAACATAGAGTCCTTTTTATAAATGGGTCAAGTTCTACCCTGAAAGGAAGACAACTTGCTGCTTTTTGAAAGGCTACACCAAGTCTTAGTCCTTCAAGCTGTCTTCTCTGATTTCCTCCACAGGTTTCTTTGTGGCCAGGACAACCTTTGTGGCGTCTGTTTTAACTCAAAAATCACTAGTTAATAGCAATCCATTACCTAAATGTAATGCTTCCAGGCAGCAGCTGATACAATCACAAGAGTAAAAAATATTCTTAATAATAACTAAGAGTCAGTCCTTAAAATTCTATATGGGCTGTGCAAAAAGCCCTGTGCTGCAGTATCACACAGAATAAAAGTTACCTGCTCATTCATGACACTGAAACCATGACCCTTTAGCAGACTGATCTGGAGCTGCAAGGCATGAGGATAGGTATTGAATCCCAGGACTGATCATGGTCAGCAGTTTTGCAATCAGACAGGACCTTGCCAATTTGCTGATTCATTTCCTTTGGTCCCTCAGATGTAAAAATGAGAAGTCTAATCCCACTGCCACTGTACAGGGTATGCTTCGTTGGTGGAATCCAAACCAAAGCAATCTGAATCTAATGGGAAAATTTACACATAAAAAGTATGTACACTCATGGAAATGTAATTGAAACAACACTTGGAAAGAACATTTGTTTTTTTCATTTTGTTGGTTTGAAAACTCTAGTCTTAATGCAGAAAGGCTTATTTTAAACCACAAAGAGAGAGCTGGGGGAATTAGAAATTATCTATTTTCAGCAGAAATGTCTGTTGCATTTTTTATTCATCTGTCTTTCAGATGAGAGTGTGAGCCCAATTTTTGCACAGCTGTTGGCAAATCTCCCCTTGACTGCAGTGGAGGAGGCTGATTGTTCATCTTTGGAAGATACTTCAGATGTCTTCTGTCACACAATAAGCACATGCAAAAAGAACAAGCTGGATAGACTGCAATACAAGACCAAGGACTCATTTCCAGAAAAGGGAAAACTTGGTTTACAGGAGGGTGCAAGGCTTGCATGGACAGGAAAGGAACAACAGGGTGACACAGACACTTTGAACTGGGGAAAAGGCAACAGATCAGTACCAGCTCTTCTCGCTGTGGTTGCAACCTAAAGATGAGAACCCAAAGGCAGCGGTGGTGTCCAGAATGAATTTTGGAGTTGGGAAAGTGCTGGCTGGAGTGGGTAGTGGAGAACAAACTCCTGCATCAAAACATCTCCTTATAGCTCTGATGGGTCATATAAAAATGCTCTGTGTTTGGGAAATGCTTGGCTGGTTGTACAACACTCTGTACTTCTCAATGGTGACATTCATTAATGTAACTGCATACAGTGATTATAGATTTAGGAGGCCTGTTCGCTCCCACCTCCCTTAACATCTGTGAATACCACAGTGAGTAGAAAATACCATAAAATTCACAGAAAGGCTTTTCTCAAAGTGCTAGCCTGGAAAAGGAATAATTCAGCTACTCTGGGAACTGCACAAGAAGCCGTGAGTTATCTTCAGAAAAGCTGTCAAAATCAAAATCACAAAACTTTTCTATCACTTCTAGTGCACAAGCTGGTCTCTCTCTTCTACAAATCCATGTGTGTATGAACACATAACCATGGTTATGAGCTCTTTTTCCAAACAAGTCCTCCCCACATGTCCCCACTTTTCCTCCTGCCCTCTCCACAGACAGACTGACTGCCCTTGCACACTCACAGGTGTAAAATGAAGTGCAACCCCAGGGCCAGCAGGGCTGCTCAGTGCCCAGCCAGCTGCTGCCACCCAAGGAGCCTCAGGGAAAAAGCTCCTGCCAAACCACAGCTCCTCCTGACTATCCCTGTGCTGCTGACTCCTTGACTGTGGACTCATCCATTGCAGTCCCATGACACCCCACCAGCCACACAGGGCTGGAGGAGGTCAGCACGTGCCTTCAGAGGATTGTGGCATGTACTCCTGGTGACTCAGGAGTTCACCAAATGAACCAGAACCCAAGCACTGAACAACTCTGCCAACCTTTTGCAAACGGAAGAAAAAGGATGGAGGAGGCTTTGTTGTTGCATTTTTTCATCATGATTAGTGCTGAGTCCAAAAAAGGGCTCCCAGATTAGATGAGGGAAAGCCAAAATCATTAGAGAAATAGAATTTAGAAAGGATAAAGCCAGCTGGATGGGAGTGGGAGCCCACAAGACCCATATTCTTCTCACTGTAAATGATGGCTGTGAGAAAATCAGAGAACGGAGTGACAAGTGGGTGGTGACAGTCTTCACTGTGAGAGTATTACCTGCTTTTTTCTCACCCTGTCCTCTCACTAATCCAACCAATTATTCCCTGTGGGATGACAGAGAGAGAAGACGACATTGGATGGGTCCAGTTGAATCTTCTCTCCATAAAAAATGCCTCTGAAACAGGAAGGCTGATTTCTGCTTGGCCTTCAGTGAGTTGTTCTCAGTCACTTGTACTGACATGGTGCTGGTGGAGACCAGAGAGACTCAAGGTGCTGACCAAGGTGTTCCCCACATTAAGCAGAGCTAAAGCTCAGAGACACTGCAGGCTTCGATGAATTTGTGGTCCTTTTCTGAGGTAAAGTTCTAGGTTTTACACACTAGAATTAAGGAAAAATAACTCTAGCATAGCATGCTAGTACTTCTAACAGTGCATGCTACCTGCTTTGCTGGAGAAGTGAGCAGCTGTTGCAAAGGCACCAGAAAATTTCTGGCTACATGGTTTTTCACATACGATGCAGGACATGCTCATATTATATAGGATGTTCAGCAATTCCAATAATAACGTCCAATATGTACCCAGAAGTTAGTTTTTGAGATATTTACATTTTGGGCAAGAATCCTTTCAAAATATTTCCTCAGGCAACCAGTAGCTTAGGACTGAAGAGTTTATCTTGGTTAATTCTGACTGGTTGAAAAGGAAAAAGACTGTGGAGATCAGATCCTTAGCTGTTGTAAACTGGCACTGCTCCACCTACCTAAATAAACTTCTGAGTTCATACACTGGCTAGAGAGAGTCTGGCCCTATTCTTCAACTCTTTAATCCCACAGATTTTCACTGTATGGACAAGAACCCGTTTGGTTTGAATGAAGAAATACTTGATGTTTCTCAGCTCTCTCTTATTGTAAATTTACTACCACCAAACACTGCTTGTCAATCTCTGTACAATCAATGCTTGACATCTAAATGCTTGAATGGATTTCTCAAGCAGATAGCTGAGACTGATGTGGAAATGTTAATTTTTGTGTTCACATCCATTAAATAAATGTCCTGCTTCTGGGCAACACCTGGTAGGAAGTGATGACTTTTGCTTGGCATTATGTATCTTTTCTATGGATATTATTTTCTGCACATTTTTTAAATTTATTAATAAAGTGTAAAGTATATAAGATCTTTGATGCCAAATGTGTTGCTTAGAGTGTGTTTCCTCTAGTTGCCCAAGAAAGGAAAAGTGGGACAAAGAGCTGCTAGTAAAACAGTTTCCAGGATTGCCTATTTTTCTTGCTTGTAAAAAGGTTCACTTCAGTTTCAGGCTAGTCACTAATGAATGCTCAGCACAGAGGACTAGTGTCTTGAGTTATGCTCCCTTGTGATATACTTTTGGCAATTGTCCAAAATGCTTTTTTTTCCATAGTGTTTCATTGATTAGTGCAAGGATGCAAATTGAGTAAAAGGAGTATATTGATATCGAGAAGTCAGAAATGCCGGGTTTGGTGTGCCCAGTTTGTATATGGAAATTTGTATTCTGGAAATGCATCATCCTTTAGAAAGGCAGCCTTGCTAAGTCTATATTTATGAGTGTTAATTATCATGGAAGCAAAGCTCATGACTTTATAGCCTGATGTGATTTTGGTGCTTAAAAAAGGAATTAAACCATTTAATTATTTTTGAAGCATGCAAAACAACCCTCCAAAATCTATGACACTTGCTATATACAGAATAAATTTTCTGAAAACTGGCATAGAAAAGTATGAATTAGTGCGATTTAAAAAAATAAAAATTAAAGACATGCTTTAAGAATTTTTTTTCACCTTTGTTAGCCTGTGACATCCTGACTTATATAATTCACCCCGAATTACCATGTGACTGTAACTCTTAAAAAATTCATTCTTTCTTTTATTGGAAGGTTCCTCTTTCAAAAGAGTTAAATGATACTTTATGCCAGAGATTGCCACAAATAACTTTCCTCTTAGTAAATAGCTGTTGCTGCTATTATTACCAGTGCCAGCACAGCACAGGAAAAAATACCCTCTGTCACAATGATCCTTACTCGTGGTCCAGTGGGAATGAAACCCAAACTGCCCTGGGAGGAATCTGCCATTACAGACCACATTCTCAAGAAGACAAAAATGGTGTGCTCTTTGGGAGTTATGCAAAATGAAGAAGTTGTAGATATTATATGTACAGCCCCATATGTATGTATGTGCAGTCGAGGAGATGGCTGGCTTAAGCTGGAAAGGAATTCTGAAATTAATGTTAAAGAAAAATGACAGGATGACGAGGCCAACACCAAAGTTCCAGTACACTGGTGTATGATGATTTCCTTGGCATTAGGACTGGGCAAAGGGGAGTCTCTGTTTGTGGATGCAGAAGCAGGGTCAGTACTCCTAGATGCCTTGACTCTTCATGGCTTTGTTTTTATTTTCAGTTTTTATGCTAACTGTGGAACACATAGAATTATTTTAACATACAACATAAGGATTTTTATTTGTCTGAATTATAATACACCATATGTGAATGCATCTGTTCTTCACTGTGTTACATTTATTATTTGTATTATGGTGGGGCCTCAAGTTTCCACCTCAGATCAGGGTTCCAACTTGCTAGGCAAGGCACAAACACATAATGGGAAACACTCCCTGCCTTGAGAAAAACACTCTAAATTGACAAAAACAGCTCAGGGTGAGAAAGGAAAGCAGAGCCTCAGTACCACTCCATGGTAGCTTAACCTCATCTAAACTGAAGTTGCCACAGTCCTGTACCTTCAATCCAGAACTTGGATTGCCTGTTTGGTGGCTTAAACTGGCTCATTACTTGAGGAACTGCATCCAACCAGGAGAAGAGTAGGACTGATCTGAAACTAACCACCTTTTTTTCTTTGGTACGGTTAGTTTAGCAGTATTAGCTCCTCAAAGTGATTCCCAGTGCAGCAATACAAGCAGCAATGCTGGCACAAGGGAAGGGGCACAAACTGCCATGGAATCTCACACGTGGGGAGGCTGCACCAGGCCTGGCTCTGCGTGCTGGGGGCTGAGTAGGAGAAAGCAGTGTCACAGCTCCTTGCCACCACATCTCTCTCTGCACCATGCCCCTTTCTCTGGGGTGCAGCAAACCTCACCTGTCTCACTGCTTGGTGACAGCAGAGCCCCCCAGGAAGGATCCAGCAGCCAGGATCAGGCCCTTGCCTCCAAAAAGAAGTAGGAAACCCAGGAGTGGACAGGTCAGGCACAAAGTAAATGCTCTGACACATGCTAGCGAGTGAAGTTTGCTCAGGAACCCAGTTTGTCCCACTCCTTTCTCCCCTCTCTGTGCATGTTTGCACACACACATGTACATAACAGGCTCACACGATGGTACAGAGGGTGGGGAGTACCATAGGATATTCAGCATTTCTGGGTCTGCAGATCAGAAACTCAAGGCTCTTGGGACTATGCTGTGTTCACCAGGCCATGGTCAGGAGATACTATTTATGGACCCTTTGATGTTAAGTGATATGTTACTAACAAACAGTGTGCATTACATATGTTCATACCACAAAATACAATGGGAATGGTTTTCATCCCCAGATCTGTGTGTGCTCTCTGCTCCTTTCATTTTCAATTTGCACTCTTGTTTTTAAAAGCCCACTGGGGCTTGCTCCATCTCAGCATTTGGTTTCTTTCTTTGTCCTCCTACTGCAATCTGTTACCTCTTGTTATCTAGCATTATCCCCTTCTTTACTTCTTTATGTGGTCTTGCATGGTTGCTGCTGCCACTAGGAACAAGCTGCCTGCCTCCAAGGGCATATCTTTTTTATTTATTTGTTAAAAAATTCTCAGTTACAAACACATGTTTTTTCCTGTGTTTATGATGCAAAATTGTTCTGTCCTTCTCTGCTATGGGCCATGAAGAATGTTTGCTTTAATTTACCCTACATGCTGGGCTCTTGCATTCTTCTTGTCTCTAATTTATGCCACATACTGTGCACTCCCTCGTATTATACAACATAAAGTTGCCAGATGGGTGAGTGCAATGCATACTTTAAAATGAAGGTTTTAAGGCAACTGCTTAATCTGAAGCTGCAGAACGAGCCAACATGAAAAAGGAAAGAGCATTTGAAAATATACCCCAATGGGTCAGTAGTTATTATGTGGGGCTAACACTCTGAGAACACTTGCTAATTAGCATATCATGTTGTTAACTTTTCTTTGAGGTTTATTTTTTCCTGCCTGGTTTTCATGGTGTGTGATGGAAAAAGATGGAGCAAACAGCAGAGCATTAATGGGAAAGGATATTTGGTGCTAAACCAGGAGATCAGGATCAACTTTTCAGAATGAATCGGTGCCCAGCACTTGGAGACTTGTCTGGCTGTGGTTAGTGGGTCAGTCTGGCACTGCACTTTGCCAGGCTGTGGGGGATTCTGTAGAAGATACTCAGCATATGGGGATTTTGTCACTCTTGATGTCTTCCTTTGCTACAAAGGCCATATTATATGTCCTTAAGGTTTATTTTACACTGTGTAGGCTGAATAACTGAGGGGCTCCAACTTCCAGTCACCACTGCTGTACACACTGCATGATTCCTGGGGCTGTAACCACTACTTAACCCTCATCTTCCATCCCCCTCTTCCATCAATGCGAGGGCTGCATCCAGCTGCTGGTCTGCAAAATTTGCTCTGCTGTTGCTGCCTGGATCACACCACTCTGTACTTGGGTACATCACTCCACTGCATGAGGAATGGCTTGTGCCTGGAGAAAGTTGGTGTGGCATGGAGGGTTCCTGCACCAACCAGTCCCATCACCTACCATGGGATTATGTGTGTGCTTACACTTTGTGGGGGAAGCAGGGATATCCTGAGTGAAATCTGAGCTCTATATAAGCTCACAGAAACTCTGCAAGTGTTGGCTGTGAAACAAGACTTCCTCCCTATACCCTGATGTGCTCAGAGAGGCTATGGTTGCTGACACCAGCAAGAAGCAAGGTGGCTTGCTCAGCCAGCACTCCAGCAAAAGGAAAAGCTGGAAGTAACCATGCATTTCAGGTGGTCTATTAGAAGCCAGGCTGGGATTACTAAACAGATGGTGTCACACTAAGCCTCAGCACCACCACTCCCTGCGATGAGTGGTTTCAAAGGAAAACGTGAGGATGGGGAGAAAAATATGCTGGAGTGTGACAAAATCCTACTGTGTTATGGAAGGGCCAGTGGGAGGAAGGGAGATGTGGAATGAATCTATCTACATAGTAAAACGAAGGGATAGCATGTCTATGCTAATGAGCGCTGGTGATGGCAGCAATGAAGATGTACCAGCATGGGTTTTTAACACAATGTTCACCATCAAAATGCAAGTTCTCACCATTCTACTCCAGTAGCAGCATGTGCTGAAGCCCACATGGCCTCATCTTGATGCTCTTGCAAGTTGGGGTGGTAGCTCAAGCTAAGTGGCCATGCTGGTGCACCCCACAGTAACACCCTGGCAGGCAAGGAGCTGGGTGGAGCAAGAATAAGAAGCTGTCCAAGATGAGCTGGATTCTCTATATGTAGACAAAAATTCTTCTGTGAGCTCACAGCTAAGAAGTGAAGCTGCAGGACCATGATTTGGCTTCTGCCTTATCTGTCCATTTTGATAGCAAGCCTAAAGCTGATAATGGACCTATTGCATCACCCTATAGGTAGACTATGTTTTTCGAATGGTTTCTACACTTCCACCTGATGTAGTCTTAATTGCTTAAACTATGAAACTGGCCCCAGAAAGATGAAGTGTGGAAAAAATCACATTGTTCATGTTAAAAAAGCAAATCGAGCAGAACAGGGCAAGGTTGGTGCTGTGAACAACTTTTATGCCCTCCTACACTAAGTGACACATACGCAGTATCTTCTAATGACACAGAGTTGCTTGGAGGTATTCCAAAACCATTTCATTACCATTTACATTCAGATGTTTTAATTGTAAGTCATAGACCAGAGCTCACTATTTGGCATCTCAAGTTTCCTTCTCAATTAAAAAAAAAATTCTTCGCCACTCTGGGTGATGACAGATTATGCTTTTGCTGCAGGTTATTTAAAAAAACCCCATGAAGATCTTGTCTCTGATACAATGAATTTCTTATTGACACTAAACTGGCAGTGTAATGGAACTGATAAGTACATTTCACACTTAGTTTAACATGTCTTAAAACAATCAGGTTAAAGGACTGAGAGTAAGTAAGAATGTCTGAAATAGCTGCTGATACTTTCCCTTTACTTTCTATAAGGCTTGACTTCTTAATAGTCAACCCATCTCTCTCATGCATTCTTCTGTGCTTCAGTGAGTTGGACACAATCCAGGCCTTGAATTGCTGTGCAGCACTTGCTAAGGTTTCTTTTTCTTCTAGAAGAAGAAGAAACTCAAGAAAGAGAAACTTAGTGCAATAGTGCCTGAAAAAAGGTATTACATCACAGGGCCTGAAAACAGCTAATATGTGCCTGTTTGTCATGGGTATGTTTCCCCTTTCTGTATGACAGCCATTAGGTGAGAAGTGTCAGTGTAGCCAGTACAGGAGCTTCTTCTCTAAGGATATGTATTCATGTGTATATTCATATATTTAACTTCTATTCAGGGTTTAGTCTCCATTAGTACCTAACTTCCAGTTACAACTCAATCCTGTTATTTGGAAATTGGGTTTCACTGGGATGATTATTATTAGTGGACCTCTGATGCTAGTCCCACAGCAAAGTGTTTCAAGAGTAAGAAATCAGAGCCCTGTTTCTCAAATCCTAACATTGAAATCTCCTTTTCTGAGTTTCTCTAAACACTTCACTGCCAGCACAGTCAAAAATTCTGCACTGTGTCATGTGCTCCTGAATTGGTATTTTCCAATTGCTAAAGCATTCTGGAAGATCCCAGACACCCAAGGAGCAGAGAGGACAGACCCTTCTCTTGGGAGCTCTTGGCTCCCTTCACAAGGCCTGCTCTGACATCTCACACAGTGTTTTGCTTCTCTCTTGTAGTGGTCTGAGAACAGTGTGTCTCCTCCAAGCTTTTCATTCTTTTGGTTTGGGTGTTTGCAGTGTCATCAAGAAGGATTAAGACCAGTACGTTGATTTTCATACCACTAGGATATAGTTTTCAAGAGAGAAATCTGTCATATCATGGGAGCAGGAAGGACACACACTGCCTTATTCAAGATTAAAAACTTTTGTTAACATGACTAAGACTTAGTCACATACCTGGGACGGGGTTCTGTATTGGCCTTAAAATTCATGTGAAGGGAACATCCTTAGTTTTGGCAGGGATGGGAGTTCAGTGCATTTTTCAGGGATGAAACTCAGAAGAACAGAGAAGGTCAGTTTAACCTTGTGGTTGTGGTTATGAATGAGCAAGGAAGTTTAAATTACACTGGAGGACAGCTCCTTTAGTCACAGGAGCCCGTAGTGCCCTCTAAATCCTTTATAAGTAAATATGAGCACTTTTTTTACAGCAATAAGCAAAATGCTAAGACACAATGATTAGGTTGTTCTTATTTAGCTTTGCTGATGGTAAAATTCCTTATTGGCTCTTCAAGATTACAGCAGTCTATAAACAGAACAGCCAGGCATTTTTCACAAGTGTAATACAGTAGGCTTTTAGCAAAGCTCTCTCCTGCTTCCTCATCATTTTAAATGACAAGCATCAAGCAAAAGAGAAAGAGCTAATTACATTTGTGTTTAATCCATCCAACTGCTCATTCAAAATCTGATGGATTTCACACGTTTGGTTGAATTCAGCCAAAGAAGTGGTTTCCTTCATAAGCAACTGATACATCATGCACAAGACTGCTTGGACATCGATCTCTGCAATTTTTCCTGTGAATTTTTCTATTTCAGGCATGTGAACACTGATGGCTGAGATCCCCTACTGCACTGCTCCTGGCTCACCTTGGGATCAGCTGCACTTTTGATTATTCCTGCTGCTTTGAAAACCTGTCTCTTGCCCTACAGTCGACACTGCAGTTCTGTCTCACGAAACGCCTGCTCACAGAAATCCCCAGATGTGGTTTAGAGCTGCTCCCTGCCACTCACGTGCCCTAGTGCTTTGCTGGCTGATGCTGGTTGACTGTACATGCTTGCTCAGCAACACTGGGACCATTCAAACCTCCCTGGGTTCCTCAGTCAAGTTTCTCCAAGAGCATTAGCTTTTGACTAACTCACTGAAACCCTATTAACTGAATAATAGGACATTTCCCACTGCTTTACCTGGCATCTGCTTTCATTAAGTAATATTAAAATTTTCCTTAGTAATATAATCAGAAGTTGAAAAAAAGCCTGAAGTCAGTAATGCTCCTACTGATTTATGCCACCAGTTGTAAGAAAGATCTGAATCAGACCTTTAATCTTTATTAGCCAGGTGATTAAGTACAAAATTACTTTCTGGGAGTGAGAGCAGATGTCCAAGATACATTTACCAAAACTTAGGTAGAAAAAAAACTTGTGTTTCAAATGGTACCTCGTATTAGGTGGAAATTCACAAAAACATGTAACTATACAAGATTGAGATGATGGGGCCACCCTTTTATAAATCATGTGAAAAAAGGCCTTTTGTGAAGAGAAGTTGCACTTTAGACATATTCTTATTATTACTTAAACCTAAAGTCAACTGAAAGGGAGAAAACTCTTGCTGCCAACTGTGACAGACTGCAGCACTGCACTAACAGGAAGGCTATTTTAGTTCTGAATTGGGAACTGGATTACTTATTCAAACAGTAGCTTTCAAAACTGCAGAAGTATGTTCTTGTTCCCTTTGCAGCACATTTCTAACTGTATCCTATTGACTGCACAGTTTCAAAGGATTGTACTTTTCCTATATACACACACAGCACCTTGGTTTCTGAAATTGGTTTCCTCCAATTTCTGGCTGGTTTGGACAACGAGGACTTGTTTGCACCTCTTTCAATAACATCCTAGCAGATGACAACAGGCAGCTTGGACCAGGCTTCACATCAGCCTTCAGAACAGCTGCCAGGAAAAGGACAATATTTCTGAGCTACAGATGGGTGCACTTACCAGGGATGTCACTGTTGGGTTCATGCTAGTGCATTACAGATACCTGTGGTGATTTCCATGAGCTTTGGGTTTTCCTTCCTTGGTTTGCTGAAGTCACTGGGAGTTGTCCTACCAACTTCCTAAGAAGTTCTGTCTTAAATTGCCAGTATACACATCCCTCCTTTTGTGGAGAAGGAAAGTATTCTGCTGCTGAAGACAATCCTTTTACTAAAGGAACTTTGTTTATGCAAAAAAAAAAGAAATATTGTAATGGGACACAAGATAATCAATAGAGAGAGAATTTAAATGATTCTTTGAAAGGCAAATATTAAAGGTGTTTTTTCCATCTGAGCTACAGTCAGGAGTGGGATGCCTCTTGAGGTATCTTGGTGTGAGGGTAGGAAGACAGAGCCTTCTTTGCATCTCTTGAAAAGGAAGGGCAGCCAGCCAGTTCTTCCCAGCTGCTGGAAAGCTGTAGGTGCTTTCTCTCTACAGGGAGGATATATTCTCCCACATCAGGAGAAATATGACCGTGCCTTTGAAGAACAGAAAAAATTCCACCCATGTTTCACAACATGCTCCAGTAAAGGCTACTGTCACATGCATTTCAGTATCTCCAGGACAATCCGTGCTGAAGCTGGACAGCTGGACGTCATGGAAGTTGTCTATTTGAGGGGTCCACAGCTGCTGATCCAAAGGCCTCCTTGGCCTCCCACTGCCCTGCCTTGTGAACATAATCCTTGGGGGAAAAGTTCTTCTGTACTCAAATGAAAATTGACTTGCACATTACTTGTTCAGACAAGCTACAAGTACAAATGACTCATCATTTCCCTACTTTGTTTTGCCTGTTAAGCAGCCATCAGCATTTACATCACAATTGATCATAAAAGAGTAAAGCCGATGTAGCAGTTCCTACCTCACCTCTTGTGAATTACTAGAGGAAATTTGCAGCCCTCCCTCAAACTCTCCACCTTAATGCCCACACTAAGTATTCAATGCAGAAAATATTCTGAGAGCTCGACATTTCTCTGCGTTTCTTGCCTGTGACTTTTTCCTCTGTCAGTGGTATTCTTTGGCTTCCTGGTACTTACAGCTTTGGAGGAATAACAAGCATGACGCTCTGCTCTGATGGGTGGATTAGCACAAGAAAAAAAAAGTTTCTAAAACTTATACCAATGTAGACAGAAACCTCAATGCACAGGCACGAATGCTGTTTCATGCTCCTTCAACCTGACCCAAAAGCTCCAACTGCAGCATCACTGCACCCACGTACCACCGCGATACAAAGATGGCACAGTGAAATGCTGTATCAAATTAGCTTTAACTGCAGCTGTTTACCTAGGTCAGCTATGGAACCCTGGCTGTGTTTCACCTTGGTTTTGTCCTGTCTGCTAGAACCATCCTGCTTGGTGAACTTCAGCCAAAGCACGAGACCACAGTAACGCTGAGACATGGGAGCCTTCCTGAGCCTGGCGTGGTGCTGGAGCTGGCACTGCAGAACACCCTGCCCTTCTTGTTGAGTATAGGCTGCTGATGCTCTCCTCTTATTTTGGGAAAAGAAGTTTCACTGGCAAACACAACCTAAGCAATTTGGATGCAAACGCAGTTTGGAATGGGGTAGGAGAGACTGATTTGGAACTGCAGACGTGAGGAGCCCTGCATGGGTCTCCCACTGTGCAGTACAAATGGTCTGACCACAGCCCTCTTTGCAAAAATCTTGCCTCATTTCTTTGCCTCCCGATGTTTTTCAATATATTTTAAAATAAGTTGGTATCATTTGAAGGGGGGTTTTTTCATGTCTGAGAAGGTGAAAAAAAGGTTTGGTCCTGCTTTACAATCCCAAGAGCTCAAAGCATGATTTTCTTCAAAAGTTTAACTTAAGAGATCTCGTGTTAAGACTACGAGTGCCGGGACTTTAAGGTATGTACTGAACAGGACTGAAGTGCTGGCTGTCCTGTGCAGATGTTCCTCAGCTTTGCCCTGTCACACAGTACACGTGCATTAGTGATAGCTGGATGGATAAATATGTGCACACCCACACCCACGCAATTGGAGCACTGCACTTGATTTTTCTGAAAGCACCCAATTTGTCAAGAAACCCAGAAGCAGCACACAGAAAGTGCCAGCATCTTGCTATAAACAGCAGCTGGGGAGGGAAAGAGAAACTCCAGTCATGAACAAGAAACCCCAGCAGCAGCTTCGCTTTTTGTCAACAGTAAGTTGGTGCCCTAAGAGTGTTCTGTTCAGGGAAGGCACAAGAGGAAGATCAGACCTGAAAGTAGATAAGTAAATGTCATGGAAACTGGAGATGTCTGGAAATCATGTGATTTATTAATAGTGTTGAATAAAGCCAGGTCTGAAGCAGGGTTTAGGTGGACTATGAGTTCCTGTTATGTTATGGACTGTGTCATAGTCTGTGCCTGTGTTAAACTGTGACTTAGCAAACCTTGCTTCGTGGCAGCTGTCTTGGTAGGCTTCTGAAGTTTTAGACCATGCCCATCTTCTTCCTGCCTCCCACCTCAGCCTCAAGCCAGCATCCCTTTCTCCCAAAGTGGCAGTGAGTCCACTTGAAGGATACCCACCCAACATGACATCTCCAGTGCTGTAGGAAAACATTAAGGAGCTACTGAAAAAAAACAGAGGTGCAAATGAAATACTAAGAGCCTGTCCTTGACTTTAGTGACTGAGCATTAGAACACTATAATGCTACCAGTGACAACGCATTTCTGCTGATGTGCTACTGTAATTTCCCCTAGTTAAACAAAACCAGTAAATTAAATGTGCAGAAAAGCCATTTCACTCATTTTCCATCACAAATGATCACTGGCTGAATGTCTTTTGGACAAAAGCCATCAAAGAAAAGAAAAAAAAAATTGTGTGTGGGCAACGGTCTAATATTCCATTCCTGGTTTTGCTTCCTCTTCTTTTTTTCCTCTGAACAGCAAAAAATTAGCTTTTTCTTTTTCTTTAAATAATCCTTTCTTGCTTTTGGGACAACTCCCTTTTAAGGCCAACTTTTTGCTCAGAGGGAATGTTGACTATACTCATAAACACCCACTTCCTTGGGTTTAGAATAGTAACAGCAACATAACCTGAACTATAGTTTCAGCAACATGCAGCAAACACATCCAGGCTAAGGCTGGCCTAGAGATTTTTCAGAAATGCTTCAAAGTGTTGGTAATGCCACTGGGGTTTTATTTGCTATTCTCACCAAGTTACATCTTTGAAAAGCTCCTGTCTTTCTCCTATCTTCTTTGAAAGCAGAACCTTGTGCTTCTTCCAGCTCCATAGTGACAATATTTGGATAGGGCAGTAAACACTGAAGCAGGAAAATGCCACCCTATTTATAATGTAGGAATTTTAGGTGGGTGCAAACTGTGATCATGAAGAAGATTTCCAAGAACTACCTTGAGGACCAGATTTCACCATATGTGTTATTCAGCCCAAAATTTCCACTCTATCTCCAGGGAAGGTTGCAAAAAGGCCCAGTGACTTTTCAGCTGTCAGACTTTTCATCCCCAGAGTAATTTACTGTAATCTGGTTAATTAGCTTTGTACTTTGGAAAAAGATCTGGTGTAATAGGGTAAAAATAATTTCCACTTCAACAGTTTAAACCAAAGTCCAAGAAGATCAGACATACAAACTGCAACCTCCGGAAGTACCAGTGACTTCCAAATATACCCCAGACTTACATGCCATCAAAACTGAGCCAGGGAATGACACTAGTCTCTGACCTTTACTGGCCTCAACTAGTTACTGCAGATACTTCAGCCTTTCCAGTCATGCAGGTTTGGCATTCCTACCTTGTATTTAAGCTGTTGCCTGTGTGTTTGTGTCACCTCTCAACATTTCACACCATGACCCCCTTAGCTTGGAGCAGGATGCAGAACTCCAGTGCTGTACCAGCTGAGCAGATCCCAAGGGCTCGATGCTGAACTTGCTCACGTGGCCATAAATTAGGAGCAACTCCACTGCTGGTGGTGACACCAAAACACACAAGACTGGACTGAGGTTCTTCATACTTATTGCATGGTTTCTAAGCAGGTGGCTAGGAGGTTAAATGTAAAATGATCCACCCCTACCCTTCTGGAAAAAAAAAAAAAGCATTGAAAAACCAAAAAAAAGCCCCCACAACACGAAAAGCCNACTCCACTGCTGGTGGTGACACCAAAACACACAAGACTGGACTGAGGTTCTTCATACCTATTGCATGGTTTCTAAGCAGGTGGCTAGGAGGTTAAATGTAAAATGATCCACCCCCACCCTTCTGTAAAAAAAAAAAAAAGACATCAAAAAAATCAAAACAAAGCCCCAACACATGGAAACGCATTGAAAATGTGTAGGGATGGGGGGAAGGGGGAATCCTTGCTGAAAACAAAACAATCTTTTGCCAAATGAGTTGTCATGACTTTACTATAACATTCCCACCAAGAGGAACAGAATTTGCTTTATTGTGAAATCTTCGTTGTGAGTCTTGCTGCTCCTGGGAAAAGTCATATGTCAGAATAGAACAGTGTTTCCAAATATGACTAGTCTGAGCAGATAAACAATGAATGTCAACACAGCATTCAAGGAAGTCTCTATCTGTGGTTAAATCCCTTTCTGAGGGAGTTTATATTCCTGTTCTGGTAGTACTGCACATAATGAATACCTGTAGAGGTGATTGCCTTTGCACAGCAGATCCTATTAAACTCCAATTAGAGTTCCTGGGCTCCCAGTTATGGCCAGCCAAAGAACCAGCTGTGTCTGAGAACATCCTGCAGCATTATCTGCTGAGCTCAAACCTTTGTATTACATTTTCTCGAGACTCTGTGGTATGTAAGAATTGGACAAAATTATTATTGTTGTTCACTTAGGTTTTTTAACTGACCAAAAGTCTGATGAATTTTCAGGTTTAGTCTCTTGTACCTCCCAGATTTGGGGGTGGCTGGAGACAGAGTACAGTCATGCTCCCACTTTGGTTGTTCTGGGGCAGGGAGTAAGTAGCAAAGTTCAGGAAGTAAAGAAAGATTCCAGTCCTGTGCCCTCTCTCATTACAAACACTAGGACCAAGTTCATCCTGTCCTTCAACACAGATGAAAACAAAATGCACTGGTAAGAGGAGGTCCTTGAGAAGCAAAACACCATTGAAACAATCCTGCTCCTAGGGCTGCTGTATCCAATATAATCAACAAGCCTAGCAGTCTTGAGGAGCAGCTTCTCTACCCCAAGCCACCCTCTATTTCAGTCATGTCTGCTTTGACAAAATCACAGTTGTGTTTCTACTCTTTGCAGCAGAGCAACATTACTTTATTAATGGAATACATTCCTCTCCTGCCAATCTCTCTGAAACTTAGGGGTCAGAGCAATCCTCAGGTAATAAATTTAGATATCCCACTTCCTTAGGTTATATTCAAATGTACAGACTTTTGCAGTAAAGGCAAGAACTCTCTCTTGTGATCAGCATTCAAAGCCTTCCAAAACTCAGATCCTCTGCCTTCCAACTTCTCTTAAGTACAGAAAACAAACTGACTTTTGGTTCTCTGCAGGTTTTGTGGATGTACCTTCCCTTAGGGCTGAGAATGCAGCATTTCAAAGACTTCCATTCAAACCCGACTTCTACTTGGAGAGGGGGAAGAGAGGCTGGCCCTTAGTTTCACTGTGTCTCAGCTCTGCAACTGCACAACAGGGATGTTATGGGACAGATGAAGATCCCATACACTTAGAACGTGTATTCTGGACAGCAACTTTCTTTTGTGGTCTCACGACACAGCAGAAGTTTGAATCCAAGAGAACACATTAAATCACACTGTCCTTGTTGTTAGGGGAGAACTGAAGGGAGTTTGGCCACTGGAAGGGTTTTGTTTTTCGTAACAGTATTAAACACAAAGAAACCCAGGAGCTTGGCAGCCTATTCCCCAAGCAAATCCATGTCTTTCAAAATTTCCAGAAAGTTCACTTGAGGTGAAAGTCCTCCATGAAATTCTGGCCTCTAGAATACCTTCTAACCAGTACCTCAAATCGTTTTTTCATCGTTATTTACCATAGGTGAAGAAAAAAAAGGGGGTACCACCAGCCTTTGAGAATAGCATAAAAGTCTTAGGGGACTGCTAGAGGCCAATGGGATATATACTGCATGAATAACATCCACTCTTGCTTGGGAAGCTACACTGACTTCAATGCTGCTGCCAGATTACCATCCCAACATTTCAGCTGCCTCTCTCTCATTGCATCAGGTAAGCCATAGGTTGTTAACCACGATGATTAAATGCCTACACTAGTCTAGTTTAACAACTTAATGTGCTTTAGACTAAAAGCTGATAGCTCCATGTCGCAAGTGAGTGAACTCTGTACAACAGAGCACCCATAAGCTGTACAGATCACTGAGAGCAGCTAACATCTGTCAGCAGCAAAGTCACACCCCTCGGGAGGCTGCCAGAGCCAGGATGAACTGGGGGGCAGAAAGGATCGAGACCCTTCTGCAAAGCATCCAGATAATCCATTCAACAACAGGTATGGCTTACTGCTGCATCTTTAGCTGGCTAATCTATCAGTAAGTAAATAGAGGGAGACATGAAGAAGGGTTGTGGCAATTCCCAATCCCACATTTTATGAGTCAGTTCTGTTGTAACCATGACAAACACTGCCACTGTGCTTTGCAGAAGTTGCCTGGGCTTACAGAGGTAGACAATAGGCAGTGACAGGTTTGTTTACTTTTACATTCATTCATTTTTGGCTTATTCGTAGCTGCAGTTACAAAGTTCAGGTATTCTTGGCTGTGTTGCTGTGATTTTAATGTCTTATGTGGATGTTTTGCATAAAACTGCAATTATCCAGTTATCTCATCGCTCCATTTAAGTCTACAAGACACTCTGCCATGTGAAGTCCATGAAACAGAGAAGGAAACACTCAAGGAAAGCAACAGCAGCTCCTGGTCTCAGCATACATGATGCTGCTGATATTCTTCTCAAAACAGGGTCAGCCCACCTGCCTGGACTACACAAACAACCAGGGAACAAACACAGGCAAACAGAGGAAGAAAAATACTCAGTGTCTGCTATAGCACATACATCTAGTGGAACAGTATACGGAATTTCTAGAGCTGGGGGAAAGGAAGGTGTAAATCCTCCTCCTCCAAGATAAAACAGATTAAATGGAGTTTTCTATACTCTTTATCAACCCTCCTCTCACACCTTCACAACGCCAGCCCCACTCTAAAATCCTCAGCACCTACCAAGGCAGGTATTGGTCAGCCAGGCTTGGGGCACAGGAAAACTACCTACCTACCTAATGATTCACTCCAGGTCCCTTCAGAACTCTGCACTGTAAACAAAACTAAGCTTTAAAGAGATACGTTATTGCCATAATGAACAAATTGATAAGTGTTCCCCCTGCAATTTACTTCTCTTTCTGGAATTAGTGTGCAAGTATTTCAGAAGACATTGTTGTCTTGTAGCTAAAAAGAATTGGAGATTCACCACAGTAGTGATTCTGCAAGTGTTTTTTGATGGGAGAATTAACACTTACAGCAGGCAACTTGATTGACTTGAATCATAGCACCACTACCTTTCAGGAGCTTGACAGACACTAATTTTGGAAAGGTGTTTTGCATGCAAGACTGGCATTTGGAGCACATGGAAGATCAAATATGTGTGGGTGTTACTTAGCAACCTATAGAAAAAGACTTTAAGAGTAGATTGAAAAATTAACAAACTTTATCCTTTCAAGTTGGTAATGTGTATGAGCAGCAACTGTTCTTCAAAGCCTTCAGACAAACTTGCTGCTTTATACAGAGACAGCCAGTCATAGCCAAGCCACTGCCTTCGAGCAGTCCTCTCATCTCCTAAAACAATTCAGCATTTAATTTGAGCTACAACTAGAAACTGTAAAGCCACACAGCAGGAGAAAAATGTCAGTATTAAACTGGATTCTCAAGGCTTTCTACAATTTAACTGCTTTTATGAGTAGCTGGTTAGCCACAAACAGGACAGATCCAGAAAGAGTGGGGCTCTCTCATGCCAAGGACTTTAGCTCAACACCTCTTTAGCAGAGCTTTGTTTTGCAAACACTCACAACCAAGGACTCATTTTTCAGTTTATTGTCCAAACCAACACACTGCAGTACAAACAACCCCACTGCCCACGGGCTCTACAGATGGTGTAGCACTGCACATAAGCACCTCCATGCTACAGGATCTGTGCTACACCACCATGGGAAGGGCCCAGAGAGATCCTCCAACAGAGGACCCAGGGCTGCTCACCTTGCCTAAAACACCACTGCAGGAGACCAGTTTTCACTGTTAACTCAGGGGGATGTTTAGAGTAAAAATGCACAAGCACACCAACATCATTCATGCCAGACACCAAGTACATTGCTAAGAGGGTACTTCTGGTGAGGAGTCCCAGGTGTGTTTATGCCTTTGGAAAATGCTTGCTCACGCCAAGGGAAAGAAAATGTGCCGGCTGGAAGGTCTCCAAAAGTCTGCTCTAAACCCCTCAACACCTTCCCTCTGCCCTTACCTTCCACAGGTAACACTTCAGGGAATTCCTTTGTGCCGAGGGGAGCTGGAAAAACAGCCACATCCCTCATCAACCAAACAGTCCCCAAAAATTGTGCACAAGACACAGAATCTGCTCAGTTACTCAGGACAGCAACAGAAGTCAAATTTACAGGTTTCCTTACTTTAATTACAAGCCATCTATCCAGTGGATGGAGTTCTTCTCCCTTTAGGAACAGCTTTTCACACTTTCAGGCAATTAAAACAATCCATTCATTATTCTATTCTACAAAAAACATGGGTTTGGATTTGGTGTCCCTGCCTCTGCCTCAGGTTTTAAATCAGTTATTGCCATTTCAGAAACTTAATGACTGCAGGGATGTTTGAGGGTTTTTTGAAGAAACTTCCAGAATATATTTGTCACTACCAAGTACTGAGATGGCAGGGCATGCTGCAAGCACATCAAGGTCAGGCTAAATGTATCCTTGTAGTTCTTTCAATCTTGATTTGCATAGAAAGAATAAACATAGCCAAGAAAACAAAGCTTAGAGTCTACAGAAGTATTTGTCACAGAATAGAGAAATAGTAGGCAGTGAGGCTTTCCCAGTAGTTATCTGGAGCCAGAAAGTAAAAATATTGTTCTTCCTGCTATTAAGATTTAAATAGATATTCAAGTCGATTCTAAAAGCAAGTCAGGGGATGGGAAGAAACATCAGTGTGGGAAGATATTACATGAACTAAGATGCAACTGAAAATACAAAACAAGCAAAATGCCATGATCCTCTTCAATCTACTACGCCAAACAAATCCAATTAACCACTGCTGTCTTAATTCTCATTTTTTGCTAGAACATGACAGAGGGGGCATTGCAGGGGGAATAAAGTCTGAATGCCAAAATCCAAGCTCTGCATAGGAGGGATATATATAGCTGAGATTTTTAGCAGTTGTGTTCTCATAATTTACTGCCTTCAACAGAATGGTTTGGGTTGGAAGGGACCTTAAAGATGATCCAGTTCCAACAGCCCTGCCATGGGCAGGGACACCTTCCACTAGATCAGGTTGTTCAGAACCTCATCCAACCTGAACTCCTCTAGGGATGGGGCATCCACAACTTTTCTGGGCAACCTGTTGCAGTGTTTCACCACCCTCACAGTGAGCAGAGGGTGCTGTGATAGGGACAGCTCTGGCCAGGCAAGAACCTTAATCTCACTTTCCTTTCCGAGACACAACATGCACCCCAGTCAGTTCTCACACTCGTGAGCATCACAGCACAGAAACATCAGGAAAATATGGCCATGGTTACTGTTGGGAGTGAAAGCACAAAAAAAAGAAAAAATGTAAACTCTGAGAACTTCACTAAGGTTGAACACGTGAAAAGAGTTATGTCACAGGATCCAGTTTCTTCCATTGAAGCTTAAGGAGAACTTCAGGCTGCTGTTGCTACTCCTGATTAAACTGCTGGTAAAGGCATCCTCAGCAGGGGAGAGGAAAATCATACATTTATGCCACTTTCCTTGAAATCCACACAGAAGAGATGGAACAAAAAAAAATTTAAAAAAAATAAATATCGCAGTAGGGGGAGTAACCACTTTGACATGCTTCCAATAGCTACCCTGGACACTGAAAATAAAGCAAGAACCTCAGAGTAAGGATATAGAGCAAAGTGTGTAGGTTTTTTTTCCTTCTATTTTTTTTAAAGGTGTCTGTATACAAAAGCAAGTAGCATGACAGAAAAATAAGAGGAACCAGAAGTACCTGCCCACAAAGGGGATTTCAACATCGTAAGTTTAACTGAAACACAGTGGGGAAGTGAAACTGAATAGGAGAGGGGCTTGGTGCTAAACATTAGGTTGATCTGTTTTTCAATTGCTTTATGGTGTTTGCCATATACACAGTTGGGGCAGATACACCTTACTCTGAGTCCTTAAAAGCCGAGTTGAACAATTATAAACAGAGGAACAAAGCAATGCTGTAAAAACTGCTGATATCTTAATACTACTGAAGCTAAATGAGCCACAAAAACATTGCACAGAGTAATGTATTACCATTTTTAGGAACACTGTGCATATGCTGGTCAAGACCCAGGAGGCTATAAGGAATGAAACATCAGTAACAACACTGAGCAAGTGCCAGTTAATTTAAGAAAGACTCAGCTATATCAAAATCCTTACCAATTTTTCAAATGGTGTAGATACCAACAGATTGGCACTACGGAAAACAACTAAAGCAAAGGACAAATACTTGCTTAGGCTTAACAAGAAGCTTTCAAAGCTATCTAGACAACCCACAGTTACTTCAATGGGGAGTGATTATTTGTGCCAATTACTGGCTGTAGGCAATTGTCTGTACATTTTTACTTAATGCAGAAATACGTAAATGAACGTATATTTTTTTAACACAGGCTGACAAGTAGAGGGGCTGTCTGCACTAGACATTGTAATGAACAATGAACAGCTTTATAGTCCCTAGGTCCTAAAAGACTTGGTGCAAACCTAGTTTGATGCAGTAAACAAGAAGAGACACACGATTCTTTGCATGAGGAGTTTTATTTGTTTTAACAAAATACACAGTTTTTAACAGCAGCACTCAAGAGCCTTTCTGCCTCCTGAATATTGCCTTTCCAGAGGAAGAGTTCTGGAAGACTGCTGATCTAAAGCCACCCATGTATAGTCCATTAGGCAGACAAGCTCTGCCAAATCATACATTATTTTACTATAAGTGGCTGCCACAACCATCCTAATTTCCATGGTGAAAGTGCAGATGCCATGGAGCTCACCAGTGAAGGGTTAACAGTACAGACATGCTGTGTAAGCTTCCCCATTTACTACTGTGACTGCAGACCAGGTCTGAAAGGACAACAGCCTCCTGCTATTCCAGGCCTAATGTTCTCAAATTGAAACTGCCCTTTTTGTCACTGGCTGGCTGGATATGGTGCACAAGTGAAGCACAGCAGGTTTGGTGCTACTGAATGAACAAGAGACCCAGCTGGTATCAGCACTTAAGACATTATCTTATTCCTCCCTAATTATTTCTAGGCACTTTCTGTATATGTCATGTTATACATAGCACAAGTCTTTTTAAAAAAGTTAGACCTATAAATAGCTCCCTGCTACCCCCTTCTCCAAAAAGAATTCCATAACTGTACAGCACACACATATGTAGTTCCCATCTGAAGCACCATTATAAAGACATATTAATGGTTACAGGCAGCAGAATTTAGCTTCTGCCTGACACTTACTTGTGCTCAGGTGTCTGAACACTTCGGTCCCTTGAAGTTTTAACTTCTTAACTTATTTCAAGTCTACCCTGTCTCCAATCTCTAGTTGACACCAGCTGGTTCCCTTGTGTGAGAACAGAGGGGGAGCAGCAACTGGACAACAATTGCATTGTCTTCCTCAGAGAGATAAGGAAAGTAAGTTGGGAAAAAAAAAAGTGTAGATAACCCTCCACTTTGTATTTCCAGGCAGCTGGAAACCCAGCAGACAATGTAGCTGTTGTTTAACAAACACAGAAATCTACATTGTATGCCAGGTTCATGCCCAAAACCTGGACAGTCTTCACATACAGCTGACAAAAACCAGCTGTGCACATCACAGTTCACAGTACGTTTCCTCCCCTAACACACCAGAGTCATGCAATCAGCCAAGGGTGTTTCAATGCCTTTCCTTTGCAGGAAAGGATAAAAAAATTGAAAAAAAAAAGAAAAAGAAAAAATTCAAAAGAGTCCAACTATCTTCTTAGCTCAAATTTGCAAATATTCTCATACTTTCGAATGCTACAAACCTCAATAACTAGGCTACAGAAAAGACTGCTGCTTTCCAACACACAATATCCAGGTATTTAATCTGGTTCCCACTGTGAAGTAGATCCAAGAGATATCCAATCCTTTATTTGGGGCCACACCTCAGACGTTTACTTGTTCGCACTGTGAACTTGTTCTGCACCCAGGAGAGAAGACACAAATCCAACAAAAAGTCTAGATAGAAGACATGAGATGTCATCAGAGACCCAGTAGCCAGATGTAGCTGCTGATTGTAAAGACAGAATCTACACTGACTACTGAGCGACTGATGGGCAACTACAGGTTCTGGGTTGACTGATCCACAGCATTAATCCGACATGACCTGCAGAAACAATTAGGAAAAAAAAAAATCAGTATATGAAAGAGTTCTGTAGATTAGCCTTCATAAAGAAAGAATTTTCCACAGTTGGTATTACAGAGATTTTTTTTGTAGACAATAAACAGAAAAGCGTGTTGCCAGAACAGTCGCCTCAGGTATGCAGTCATTAGCTTTTATAATTAACAAGTACTCAATAGTGTTCCTACATATTTATTCTGAAACAACCTGTTTCATCCCCATCTGTTAAGCAAAGACCTGCTCCCAAAAAGCAAACAAGAACTACTTACAAATGTGAAGTACAATAATAGCAGAACCAAAGTCACCTTAAGTTTCTCCTTAACCCTTCAACAGTATTGTACAAAAAGCCATAAATTATGCAAATATAGGCTGTTCTTAGTCTGACATAAAGGGCATTCAGTAAATAAAAGTAAACTTATAGGCATAGAGGTTATCCTGAAAATGGGAAACATCTCATACTGCAGTGATAAAAAAGTATAACCTCTACATAATTTAGCAGCAAGGAGAAGATGCTTACAGTTAGCATGTATTAGAAATCAGTACAGCACTTCAAGTCTTTACATAAAAACTCCCATTCATGGTGATTTGAAATCCTTTTATCTCTGCTGTCAAATGAAGGAATCTCAGATCCTCTCTACCAGCTCAGGGACCACTGTAGCACAGTGCAGCACATCTGAGGAAAATCCCAGTGGATACATGCCTAGCTTGGCCTTCCAGTGGTGGCTGAAATGTACTTGAGGTAATTCCTGCAAGTCTGTAAGTGTTCAGATTTTACATTGCAAGAAGTAAGTCAGTATTGGTAAAAAAACAAATAAGAAATGCCCATCAAGTCAGAAGTGCTCATTAAGTGTTTCAAGTATTTGTTTAAATAAAACATTTATCTGGGAACTGGCAAGATTTTCAACTTTATTGACAGAGTATTTTAATACTGTCACCAGCCTGCCAAGTGGGTTTTTTTGTTTGTTTGGATTTTGTTGTTGTGGTCGGGTTTTGTTTTTGTTTGTTTGTGGGTTTTGTTTAGTTTTTTCTTTTTTTAACACAGAACCATAACTAAGAACATTTTTAATATATTTTTAATAATTTAATTTTTTAGAGCACTTTTGCCACCAATGTTTGATCAGATTACAGCAGAACCATTAGTGTTTCAAGACCAGTTTATTGGAAAGGAAACAACCAGAACAGCCCGCTATCAAATACTTCTGGAAAAAAGAGAGGCAGCCATTAGCACAGAGGTGCAGGAATGTGCTGCTGGACTTTTCCATGATACAAGTTCCACAAACAGCATTTATTAAGTGTGAATCAGTATTATTTCATCCCTATATACCTGTGCTGACCTCTGAACCCTGCACAACTGAGAGGTTTGGCAGAACAGGTATGTAACACCAAGGCACGAGAGCAGTGGCACTGAGGCTGGGAATCAAATATGGACATTTCTCTGCTGCAGCTCTCACCTCAGTGATGTGCATAATTTGTTTACTGCAACCTGTCCACTTCTCCCTCCTTCTCAACCTCAGAGCAAGCAACACTCCCAGCTTCCCCCTCAGTCAGGACCTGTCAGCGTGCAGGAGGAAAGGGTCATCCCACAAAGGGACACAGAGCTTTCCCACCACAGCTGCTTCTGGCTTGTGGCAGCTCAGAGGAAATCTGTCCCCTCTGATCCTCAGTCAGGCTGGTTCTGGAATAAGCCAGAGGAAGCACAGTCACTGTGTCTTCAAGGAGAGGCCAAGAGGCTCAGCAGCTTTACAAGACTTTTGGTGGTACAAATGTTATTTTTAATTTAGAATATATTTTAATGAAAACACTTGTTAGCTATTCCGTCATTCGCTAATTTTAGCCCCCTTGGAACTATAAGGGGAGGAACTGAGGTGAGGGGGTGAGCAGAGCCTTGAACCAGACATTACTGTTTAGGGCAGGTGATGCTGAGGGGCAGTTGCTGAGACCCCCAGACCACTGAGGTAGAAGGGTGTGCATGTGCATCCAACTCCATCCCAGCCCAAAGCAGGATGACAGGAAAAGGTCCAACCCCTCAAATGACAGAGTTGGGTCACTTCAAATTCAGAGCTGTTGCAGGAAGGGAAAGGGAGAAGTTTGTGAACACCTCAGAGATGTGGGAGCTCTTTGCCTGTATGTAACCTGAAGCCTCAAGCTGTACCATAATCCTGGGCCATGGATACAGATGCTCAGATCCAGCTGAGCAGTGGCTGGGTCTGACATTTGTGCAGACAGGACTCTCACTGCTTCATAAAAGCAAGAAATACCAAACTAATGAGAAAAAGCCACCATCTGTCATCTATAAAACCAACAGGTGAAGCTTTTGACACTGGTGAACTGTGTTAATATAAAGGTTTATTGCCAAAAAAGCAAGAGGCAACTGAGCTCATCATCATTTCATGTAAACCTTAGAAAAAAGCTACGGGATGTGTGCTGTGCATCAAATACAAAGGCAGGCGACTAGAACACTTGTGAATCACCTTGTAACAGACTCACACCTTTACTTGCTGAATCAAGATACCTTTAATTTGATTGAATGACCTTTAAGTAGATCAATCAAGGCAGGAAACACAGCAGACATATGTCACCATACTTTTTCTAGTTTGAATTAAGCAAATAACTTACAAAATCAAAGGTCTAGGTGCTGAATTGATAGCACGAGGAACAAGTGGGTTTTCATCAAAAAGCTCTGCTGGGAGAGTCACATCATGGGCTAATACATTCTAAGGATAGGGAAGGCACTGACAAGTATTAAAATCTGTAATGAAAGGGGGGGAACTATTCAGTATGAATACCAAGGTAGGTGGGGAAGAAAGAAGGGAAATACCAATTACTTGGGTTTGAACAGTCGTTCTTCACATGAAGTTAATGATTTTGGTTAATTTTTGTGTCTCGGACAGCAATGTCACAAGTGTCAAGAGAACTGAACACAAAGGTGCCTTTTTACTAGTTTACTTAGAATCCATATTGTAATATTTATAAGTGGGGAAGCTGGATGTTTTTCATTAAAAAAAAGTCATTACCTGAATGTTGACTTCAGTAACTTCCCAAACAAAAGCAAGCCAGCACATATGCAAGTTCAGATTTAATAAAGCCATCACCAGGGACAGCCAAAACACATAATTTAGTGCACTGGCACTGCAGTTGAAGAAATATTTCTCCATGCTTAATGCACAATACAATGGAATTTCAGCATTTACCAAGCATGCCAAGAACTTCTAATTACCTAATATGAACTTAGGCAAACAGCTATTATGTGTTAAGTTCTGAATTCAGTAAAACAGATCAGTGCATTGTTTCAAGCAAGTAGGCATAGAATTTATAAAGGAAATGCATAATTGTGGAGTTCAGCTATGCACTGCAATGCACACAACTTCATGAAATGGCAAAGTTAATCAAGGCAGTAACTTTTCCTTTTTAAAAGCCCACGGTAATGATATAGAAGGTGAAACCAACATTAAATACAGGTGTCCAATTAAAACACATTCTCACACACATGAATTCCTCTGCAGTTACATAATTACGCCAGAGCCAGGGTATCTCTGCAGCAGAGCATGTTTTCAGTGATCCCAGCTCCTGCATACCTCAGACCCTGTGACTGTAGTGGTCAAACCCATTCAGACCAGCTGATGGTCACTTGACTCCCCACACTATTTATACATTGCTCTATTAAGTGAAGCTTCTGATTGGGCTGAATAGATTTATGAAAATCCTGCCCAAGACATTTTTTAAATTGCTTTGCCAGAGAACACTAGTATGAGCAAGCCTAGGGAGGCATAAAGTTGGCACAGCCTTCTAAAACAACTTCCCAAAGGCAAAACCACTTGCATTCTCAAAGGCAAACTAACTAGCTTGTTTTTAAAATTTAATTGCTGATAAATGCAAACAGTTACCTTTAACCAGGACCTGGTTTTGTGTTGACTTCAGACATGGTCTTTGAAGGATTTGATACAAACAGATAAGAAACTGGCTTAGTTGCAAAAATCCATAAAGGATGCTGTAAATAATTACTTATTTAAGCATGCAAAAAACCCACCAAAACAAAACGTAGATCAATTCAAAGTAAGTTTTACAGGCATAAATAAAATAGATTTCATATGGAGTTAAGCAAACTGATCCCTGAAATTGATAGAGTAATGAATAACTGAGCCTACAACTTTGAAGAGTGGCACAAAACTTCTACAGAAGGGTGTAAGCATGAGTTAACATTCCTAAGCTGGAGGCTTCTGCGTGCTAAGAAGCAATGAATTAAGTTTCTATAATGCCTGCCTTAGGAGCACACTGTTCTACAGGGGGGTAACATTCGGTTGTCAGCTATTGTTAGTACGTGCTCATACCCCAGTGTATTGTAACTGTCCACTGGATGGTAATATAATATGAGAAACTGAATTAACTTATTCATCAAATCACAATTTTATGAGCAGTAAGGTAATTTTATATAAAGACTGTAAACAGTGCCAGTGGAGTTTCTGTTTAAGCCCACAGTGTTAAGCAAACACCTTGCCATAGGATTCCAGCTCAGTTTTTTTTACAAGACATATGGAAGGTAGAGTTGTGCACACTAATGGCATTAGACAAACACCCACAGCCAGATCTGCTTGTGTGGACACAAACCCAATGTTCCTAAGTGTAAGGCAAGGTTACAGTGCAGCAGACTGCCAGAGCACAAAAGAAGTGGGAAGGGAAAATGAAAAAACACTTTCCCACCACAAAACTGTGAGCCCTGGGTTCCTCTCCACCCCAGACCTCAGCTGGGGTAGTCACAGACAGTCACAGCCCCTGTGCCAGTGCAATAGTTTGCCAGATTCACTGCACACAGGCATTACAGGCACACATCAGGGTATGGAACATACATGGAACAGACCCACCCAGCCATTTAAGAGGCAAATAGTTGGTGCTCACAGCATACCAATATTGTTGTGGTAGAGATGCTAAGAATTCAACAGCTGTTGAAGAATTATTTTATCAGTTCCTTAGCTAGCTTAATTCTCTTTTTCTAAACAGCATACGTGCAACCTTGCAACAGTACAGCCCCAGCATATTAACAATTTGCCTAGCAATGCAGCTCAAACATGACTAGAAACTAAATGGGTTAATCACAAAATACTGTATTTTTAGTGCAGATATGATTCAGTTAAGACTAAATGCTACTAAATTCTGATGCTGGCTGAAGTTACTCAGAACCAAGCCTCTCTCAATGCCTCTACAGCACAGAATCTTTGATGGCTGGACTACAAAAGCCCTGCTATGTCTTCAGTATGCAATTCAATTCAGCCTACCATGCAGTTCAAGCTCAGATAGTACCCACTCTGTGGAAAACAGGGTCCCTCATCTCATAACACTGTTATTTATTCATACTGGATACCTATGTACAGAAGACATCAACATGAAATGGCAACCACCTAGTAAGTGACAGCATAGCATGGATGAGGCAAGTTTCATCCAGAAGTCGAGTAACAAGCTGAGTGGAAACAGTTCCTCAGACTAATTCCCAGCACTGACAGTGTGATCCTTCTGTATACTTCTCAAGGACCTACTTTAAAGATAATTACCCTTCTAAGTGCAGTTAGTACTTACTTCAGAGGAGAACAGCATTCATGTTACTTGAACTTTGCAAAATAAGGCACTTGATTAGTCAATTATGGAGATGATGTTACAGAGCCACCTGGTCCTGTATCACACCCTAACATGCAATAGGAGGGTGGTGAATATAAATTAATTTACTGTCCTGTTTCCCACCATCTCCTCCTACTTGCCTTCCCCCGAAGTGAATGCAACTGGGTGAGGTAAACACACCCTCCCCCCTTTCAGTCAAGTGCAATATGAAGATTAATACATTTATGCTGAGAGCTTAAAATGTTTGATCACCTTACTGTTCTACAGGGAAAGCAACACCTGGCTCCCAAGCAGACCTGGGTAAGCTGGGGAAAGAAGATACAGTAACTACCTAGATATGTTTTAACCAATTAGCTGTAAATCTGTAGGATTGGAAATGTGAGCTATAGGCATGGTTTGGGCATTGTTTTGCCTTATGAATTCACTTTACCCCTCCAAGACACACAGTTAAGATGACAGCCTGGTAAATGCTAAAACCATCCCAACAAACAGAACAAGTCCACCCAAGGTGTCACACCTGTTACCTTGTTAGAGCAGCAAGTTTTACCCTGGAAACAGAAGGGACAAGTTACATGTGTTAGGAAGGTCTGAGTGTTACATTATCCACATGTAAATTAAGAAAATGCAGAGCCTACGACTTCAACAAAAACGGGTCTAGCTTTAATGTGGACACTGAAAAAAATCAGTAGGGGAACATTAAAGATCTTAAGCCTGAAAATCTGAATAACACAGATGCAGTTAAGGTCTTCACAAAACTCGAAATTAAACCAGAATTGGTATTCCAGATATTCCAGGTAAGTGTTCTCCAAATTGCTTAGAAGATGAAGCACCTTACAGCAACAAAAAATAAGTCTCCCAATTCTTTAAATGTTAAGAAATCCTTACAAGAGACATCTGAAAGCCAGGGACACATTTTCTCTTGCCTGAAGATTATCACATGACAACAGCATGCTACTGTGCCACAGAGACCCAAGTGCGTGTGTTTATCCCACAGCTCACATGACTTTGCTTCCTTTAGTCCATAAATGGTGAAGAGAAATATGTCCAGCAGAAGAGCAACAGGTACAACATTCTAAGCAGCTGCCCAAAATAGACATCTATTCTACAGAACCAGGCGTAATATTTACTGATATTAAATCTGCACGAAGTAATAGACACCAACAAGTCACACACGGGTTACAAACACCAATTCATGCAGCTCTTGATAGGCAATATTCTATATTTAACTTAAGAGAAAGCAGAAATAGTGATGTGTGCGGGACAGTGGCATCAATGCTTTTAAAATTAATGAACTTCTTATTCCAAATTGGTACTCCCAGGCATATTGTGGAAGAAGTCACACAGATCTAGCTTTACAAGTCAACCAGCAGAGGAGTTTTAAGATATGCAGAGAACCAGGGGTCCCTAAGGGAACAAGAAGATTGTGTCTTACTGAAACAACCATTTCAATGAAGATTCCCTGCTCCCTCCCCATAAATAAATAAACACACTCTTGCACTGGAAGGAGTAGGTAAACACAAACAAGTGCATTGGTGGGGAGATAGATGGCTGTCAGTACTATTTTACTTTCTTTAGGCAGAAAGACCTGCTTGGATCTGAGACTACTACATGGGCCACCAACTGAGTTGTGTAATAAGGCTAGTAACATTTGAGTGACACGTGTAAGTCATAGCCAGATCACCCTCTCATGCTTAACACCACAGAGGGGAGGCAAAACAAGTGGCTGCATCCATCAGTGCAAAAGCACTTTGTAGGTACTGAGTGCTAATCAGTAAACTTGTAGAAAGCGTCACAATAACTGTGCTAAAAAGGCACAAAAGTCTGGGGTATGTCTTGAGAAGCTGACAGTACTTCTACAGCTGATTAAAGGCTACTTGTTACGTGCAAAGATGACTTTGGTTTAGCAACCTAATACTAGAAGAGTGAGATAAACGAATTCTGAAGAAAGGCCATAAAACCACAAACTTAATAGTTCAAAAAGTGTATGTGACCACATTGTAGTATGAGGATTTAACTTTTACTTTAAAAAGGGAAATAAGGAACCTAGAAGAAAAGACTGAGCTTGTGGAAATATTTTGCACAAGTAGTAGAACTCCAGTGAAACAGAATACAGGAGCCACCAGCTGGAAAAGTATCTTCTCTCATGGTAGATACAGTCTTCAGGCTGTTTTACCCACTCAGACTCCTGCCAAGATTATCTTTTAGTTTTTCCATAACATGAACTGTTTTTAGACCATCTCCAAGAAAAATACAAAAATTAGCCAAGGACTGTTGTGTAAATTGTAACTGGAAAGAACTGAAAAGTAACTCACTCAAGTATCCAATTCATTGGGATACCTCAAGAATCTCAGGAATATTCAAAAATTCAAAAATATATCCAGGACAAACAGGAAGCAATATTGTCCTTCACCAAGGTGACCTTAGAATGAAGAAGGCAAATTTATTCAGGGCAGGCAATGACTACAGTGACAAGAATTCACAATACTGAGAAAAAGAATAAGGACTAGCATACCAGTGGGTTTGAAAAAAGGCTTTTGAAGGGAAATCCTGAATAATACAGAATATCAGTAATATTTCATCTTGCATGGACTGCTGATAGGTTCGGGCTATGACAGAACAGCAGACTACAGCAATCACAAGGCAGCCTCAGCTTTGAACTCCATATTAAAAAGTATCTACTACCAAAGTTTTGAGATTAACACCCACAACACTACAGTGTGTGGTGGTGGACAGTAATTAGATTCATTCTGCAATGTGAGAAGGTCTCAGAGTTATAAGCATTGTGCTACAACAGCAGATCTTAACTGGAGCTCCTCACAAGGACTATTTCAGTGAAGTGCCTGTGGTACACATGGAAAGGATTGCAGGTTCCAAGTGGAGAACTCCACTGAGAAGCCATTATTCCTGGTTCCTAACACACTTAAAAACCTAACTCGAACCAGACTGTGACTAGAGGCTATGTTATAGAAACACAGGCTGTACCTGCCCTATTTCACCCAGTCTGGTTTCCTGCAACGTCCACTCACTAGTCATTGTTCAGCTGCTTAACAGGACATCTATCCTAAATGCAAGTTATCTACTCCTACTTCTAAAAATACCATTGCAGAGCAGGAGCAAGTCCTGAGTATTCCTCTGGGAAGTTTTATGAGTTCTGTGGGGTTGTTTACTTTTTTATTCCAAGTAATTTTAAAGTATTCAAGTACTGCATTAGCCATGGTACACTAGGGTAAACACGAGAACCTTTTTGAATCAGCCTTACTCCAACCCAACAGCTTTCTGCCCAAAAGGGTTTTTTCATTGTCAGAGATTCAGCATGAAGAGATGATGGCAGAATATACTCTAAAGGTAGAGTTTTAAAAACCAAATATCCAAGCAGGACCAGGGAATGATTAACCAAACCAAAGTGGATGGTACATCTGAACACCATAAGCATTTCAAAAGCACAAAACTCAAACCCAACTGAAGTATGAATTAACAAATAGAGGATAAAGTGCAAGCATTTCACATGTGTCTGCATCAGTATTGTGAATGAAGACTGCACTTCAAAATTGAGATCATCTCATTTGTGAAAAGTCTCTCCATCTCTTTACAGCTGCAAGACACACTGACATAAGTATGTCAGTACACGTTTTGTTAGTTTAAAAAGAAAAAAATCAGTAGCAATCTCTGCAATAAGCATGGAAGACAAGTGGCAGAGAGCTCCACATTCATGCACAGTAGTTTATCTAAAACCAAGGTTACCTGGACAAGGAAAGCAACATTTACTGCAAAATACTGTACAACAGTCAGGAATGTGTCAGATCCATTACTGCAATTAAATTTAATCTTTGAAGCAAAGCCTTTAGAACTAGATTCCTATTACAGGTCAAGATGACATTAAGAGAACTTGAATGTGGCCATATTAAGTTCGGATCTCACACTGCATACCTTCATTAATATCAGATGAGGAAAAGAAAAAGAAAATACTGTCTTTGTAGCATAACAGCTGTTTCAAATTTAAGATGTTATTAAAGTATATTTTAAAAACACCAGGTAGATTTGTAGTGATAAATCACTTGGCAAAGTCTAGTTGTGCCTGATATTTTGTAATGCACAGCAGTGACACAGGAACTACTATCAAATAGCCAGCCTCATTCATCCTCATGCTTTTTTAAGGATGAGGGGGGAAGCCCAAACAAAAACACATGCATGGATACTTGTGACAGGCAGCAGGAATGGCAGGCACTCTTGACTTTCCATTCTATGTCTGTTAATGGCATAATCAGCTTCAGAATAACTCTTACTTCTTTTTATGTCTCTGCCATAAGAGATTCACAACTACTGCTGTGAACATGGGAGGTAACGCAAGAAACAATTCCTTTTTCCTGTGAAAAGTTGTAAGGAAGGCAGAATGCCTTACTACTAAAACAGAGTCACTCATTTACAAGCTTTAGAGTTATGGATAACACAGCTTTTCCACTCTAATTATTAGTTTTCCACCTATACAGCACAGTTAGCACTGTATATAATGCATAGACTTCCAGATAGGAGACATGGGGGTTCTGTGTTCCAACACATGTTCAAAGCATTTTCCCATCATCTGGTAGTAGCTTTTTCTTCTAAATGAAGTATATGCTGCCATTTGGTGACTTGCTTCACCAACCCACTGTAGGAGCCTTTGAAAAGCTCCCAGGGGAAACATCTCCCTTTTGTTGGCAGAATACCTCACACAGAACCAGTGAGTAACCCATGGGGAAATCCAGTGCACTGCAAGAGCACAAACCAGCACAAGATAACAACTAGATGGCAGAGCATATATCAATAAAGTAGAGGAAGTATATTAAAATAGTCATTATTTTAGTCATTATGGAGATAATACCATTCACAGTCTAGATCCCAGTACATAATCACATGTAGTATATGAACAAAAAAAATCCATGGTATAGGGCAGGAACACTATGGTAAAGTTGTTTTTAAACGAGTCATTCTAAATAGACAGAGATTCAGAATACAAGACAAACATTTTCAGTGAAGTAATCCATCTGACATCTCAAAAGACTCTTCCTAATTGATGCCTTCAAGAGAACTTGCTCAGCTAAAGCTACATATTAAACCCCAGGAGGTGCAGTACAAGTGGTTTTTGCCACATTTTTCCCACAAGAATTGGGAAATAACATGACAGGTTCTAATAGGTTTAACTGCTTTTAGTACTAAAATGTGATGAAGAACTAAACATGGACTCAAATTTGTCAGAAGCTGCATCTAACTACATGTCTGGCCAAGGTACCACCATCAGCCATACATTGATACACTAGTGGAAATTCTCCTGAAAATAGCTGGGCACTTAATCTAAAGAGCAAAAAGTGAAATTTGTGAGGGAAAATGTAGACTGAAGCAAACCAGCATTCCCCATCCAGCACTGCCCAAATTCTGTTAGTGGCAGGACAGAGGAGTTCAAAGGTCACTTTCACAGTTGATGTGGGTTTCCTTTAAGATGCCTGGAAAATGACTATGTTGACCACATCCACATTCTGAAATACTTTTTTGAGAACTCCTAACGAAGCTTCAGCCAAAGGAACAGGAACTGACTCATTTGTACAGTACCCATCCACTGCACAGTCACTCTCAGATGGGTGCCTGAGATGCACGTGGGCAGGGATAAAGCAGTCAGAGTTCACATTCTATCTGAGACACTTCAGTTCAGGATTTTGCATCGACACGCCAGTGCTCTGCATGAAGGTGTGTTCACACACATCTTTATCACTGCAGTCTGCCACTCACTGTCAGTGCCAGCTCTACTGTTTCTGAACACAAATTCATGCAGAGATGAAGGCTGCAAGCTGAGCTCAGGACCGTGAGCTGTCCGCAGTATTTTATTATTTGCGACTCAATCTGGCCATGAACAAAGAGATAAAGACAAATAAGCTGTCATGTTATTACAACTTGTGTGCAGAGTGGGGGGGTGAAAACCCAAGTGTACCTTTTCAAGTGGACTCAACTGTACGTATTGTGTGTGAATCAACTCAGTCCTAGCTATGTTTTATTGCAAGATAAAGCAGCTCTCAAAGTGAAGCTTGAAGGATCCAACAAATCATTGCAATATTTCTAGTTCATTTGGTAGACTTCAATGCATGGGAAAATAGAATGCAGTGAGGGAGGCTCTGCACAGGACATTTATACTACCAAGTATCACCTTGCAGCTGTTTGCTATGTATAGACTTGCAGAAAACAGGCATCCCATTTAAAAGTCAGCTTTCTACAAAATAGGTGTGCCACTGAGCCATTGTTTAAACCCACCGAAACTGCACTGAATCATTTCCCTGAATAGCATCACAATGAAGTGGGTGTGTTGTTTTTAAATCAAGGTGTCTGCTAAGCAAGTTCTTTTAACAATTTTTGATTATCAGCACATCCCAGAAGCATAAGACATATCTCTAAAATTCCATAAAAATTGCACTTAAAAGTATAAGATGCCAAAGCAGCAACTCGCACCAAACAAGTGAAGGAAAGTTTGGATTCCAGGAAGAAAACACCTTTGTTCTGACTGCAGAGCTATGCTGCTCAGGATATCCATTAGAACCTTAGGGGCTCCTGTCTAACTGGGCTAATGAATGCAACCCTTTAAAACAGGTTAACCCAACATCCCAGGAATAGTTTTCCCCATGGTTATGTCTCTCCAGGCTGTCATGAAGCAGCATTTTTATCTACAACATGCAAGTGTTTTGTTTGGGGGTTTTTCCCCTCCCTTTTTTTGCCCCCAAAAGAATACTTGACTAAGCTTCCCTGCCCATATCTAGGCCCTTTTTAATTGATGTGTACATTTGTGGTATTGAATTGCATACGGCTCCTCCACCACAGAATTACACGTTCTTAACACCAGCCAAGAAGTAAGAAAGTTCCAGTAGGCCAATTTATCAGGCAGCAGAAGTATACTGGAAGTGCTCAAACCAAACAGTTGTAATCTCTGAAGTTACACATTATCGAGGGTTGTTGTGGCTACAACATGCACCTCTTCAGGCAGAGACTCCTGGGGAAAACACAGCACTCAGCTTGACAACATAGCTTTTTTCCCCTCCTCCTTACCAGATTAGATAATCAAGCAGATGTATTCTGTGCCTAACAGGAGAGCAAGACATGCCATGGTACTTCATACTTAAGAGGCAATTAGAGATTTCTAATTCAAATATATTGCCACCTTCTGTACTCATTTTCTAGTATATGATTCACATATCTTTTCAGGGGAGCTTCTGTTACATAACAGTGCTACTAAAACACATCATTTCCAAGAAAGAGACACCTAGATGGGATAACAGTCATAAGAGCTTTCTTTTGTGGCGTAAAAAACAAGTGATACATTTCAGTTCTTACATAAAGGTTTCTCCTACCTTGCTGCTATTATTACAGAGATAAAACATCATCCTTCACATTCAGGAGTGAACCATTCCTCCCCATCATTCAGTCTCCTGAAAATGGCTGAACAAAACCAGCAAGGCAGTTGCAACTTGGAGCATCATCCTGACATCATTGTTTCACCAAGATTGTGTATGGATTTCAGAGGTTCACTCTTCCTACAGCCATAAACCAGCTGGGAGAAAACACTTTGCTTTTCTGAATGTGAAGTGAGATTTTTGCCTTCTCCAGCTGCTGTATTACAGAAAGCCTTAGTGAGACCTGTCTGATATTCCTCAACTAACAGTTTCTAACCAGTTCCAGAGAGGCAGGTGATCCCCCAGGTAAAGCAGTGTCACTATTAAGAGACAAGCCCACACTACACCTGTTTAACAAGGGGCAGCATTTTTATGTTCTACATGTGAAGATGGAGATCTTGGGTACCATCAGTCATTTCCACATCTGAGCATCATGAAGCAGAGCTACACTCCTGTACCTGACAGCAGTGGAGGAGACCAGACCACTACTAGCACTCAACTGAACAACTCCTTTACAAGACACATAAATCACAGACAGCTTCCACCAAAAGGTCACCTACACCAGGCAGCAGAGTGAAAACAAACCAGCCACTCAACTTCCAGTTCCTGTCCATCATTGTTTCACACGTCCCCTCGTCTACTTGCACTAAGTTACTCCCAAGTGTTAATGGCACTGCACTGCAGCACGCGTTAAGTTGGCACCTACTAATCAAAGGTCAAAAATCTCTTTAAGGATGCTAAGAATCCCCCTAAGCAAGGATCAATTCCCCAATAAAGCAGCTTAATACTTACACAGTCCCCGCTGCAGCTTTTTCTCTCTGAGAGCATCAGACTTTCTAACACCTCACTGCCCCCGCATCCTACTCGGGCTTTCCCTCTCACAACTGCAAACACTATTATCCAATGGACGTGAGAGCTACATTTCCTATAGTTTCCGGAAGAAAGAATAAACATTGGATTTCATCCTCATTCCACAGCTGCTTGTGGAGAGGGAGGCCTCCCATCCACTCCTTCCTTCCCCGAGGAATTTCGGAGGAGGCGCAGAGCTCTCCCAGCCAGGGCTCCAGCTCAGCTGCAGCAGCCCCTGCCCCAGCACGTCCACTGGAGCTGCTGCCCCCCAAACCCCACCAGGCTCTTCATCCGTGCCACTGCACAGGACAAAACACCTGCCTGTTGAGGGAGCTGGCATCCTGAATGCTACTTTTGCTGTTAGAAGTAAATTGGAAGCACCAGTTATTGACAATAATCTAATTTTTTTTTAATTCGCTAGGGACTACATGAAGTGCAGACTTCTTTTTGTGGGATTATTTATAGGCACAGCGCAAATTGATTACTACTAGTGCAAATACTCAGATCACAGACAGTATCCAGCAGAACACTTTTACTCTTCTTTACTTATTGAGAAGTCAGTGCTTTAACAAGCACCTAAAGAAATAACTTCAAGCTCTAGAAGAGATATATTAAACTGATTTAGAAAGAATTATGCATTGATACATGATTAGTGATACTACGTAGTCATTAAAATTTATATATTACATATCTTATGAATTCATCCAGAACCTTAGTTAAGGCCATAGGTCTGGAGAGTTAAATACCTGTTGATGCTACATGAGGATCTCCTCCATTCAAAGGCTGTCATATTACTAACTAGTGAATTTGGTTAGGACTTGCAAGGATTTCCTTGAAATTTAGTTAACATGTGAGGAGACTAAACTTAAGGAAATAGTTCAAAACCATCAAATTCTCAATTCTTTTAAACTTCTGTAAATGCCTCCTGAAACAATCAAGATGGTCAAGTATCCCATCCCATCATATTCCCAAATTTTTCACCTTTTTTCCAATTTGCTAGCACACAAGCTCCCCCTTTGTGTCTGCAGGTAGACACTGGCAGATCTCTCCTGTTTTCATGCAAAACCAAGAACATGGTATGTTCATATTCACATGATCTCCCTTTCAAAGCATCCAAATCCCACTCAGTAAAGTACACATCAAAATGTTGAATCCTCCTTATCATATCATCATACTTTAAATTTCAGGCTTAAAAAGTAAGATTGTGTACAAAAACTATAACAATCTGTTCTTTGTAATATTTTCAATGGTGTTATTCAGGTTTTTAATATTTGTTCCCCGACAACATAGATTAAAAGGACAAAGCAAAATGGGCCCCTGAAATGCACAACTACTCCAAGTATTTCCAGAGAAGACAGAGACAACTTTTGCCAATAGAAATTATGTGTATTTCCCAATCACACACTTGTTAGACAAGGGCAGCAAAAGATTAGTAAAATACAAATATTTAATTATTCACAAGTCATCCAGACCTGTGGTATTTTCCTTAAGGTGTGAACAGCTGGCCACAAAATTTAGACCAGATGTTGCTCTTAAAATGAGCACTGATTTATAAACATGCAGTTTCACCATGACCAAGACAGCTACAAAACTGCACAGCACTGTTCATCTATTAATAGTAGATATTCTGACAGTGAAGAAAAGTGAAACATCTGGTTCAAGATGATTATGAAACAGATAAATCTCATCACATAATAACTACAGAGCACAACTTTTCAATAGCACAAGCTGATGTGCAAAAAAGAACCCAGAAGTCTGCAGAAGGATACTTAGACATCTATTAGGCATTGTTATTGTAAAGATGGAGTTTAGAATGACCATTAGAAGGGCAGTATAACTTTTGTCAAGGTGTTGACTTTGATGTCTCATTAGGCAGAGGATAACTCCAACCTGCAGTTTCACCGGCAGAGCTGCATCACTGTCTGGATTGTTGTAACACAAATAAGCATTCACAAATCCAAAACCAAGGGGGTTTTGTTCTCCCTCATCTACAGAAATGTTTGGAGATAGTCAGAAATTTTCAACATGGATACATTCATTAGTAAAAGTCTAGCATGGCTGGATGTAAGGACAAAGCCAAATCTTATATGCATCTGACACTGGGGTGAAGGCACAGCTTCTGAGTGTGAGCAGCAAGACAGCAGCAAAAACCTGCAACAGAACTGCTCTGGCCTAGAAAACTTCAGTAAGGAAGAATCTGAACAGAGCTATACCAAAAGTAAGGGAGTATTTCATTTGAGAAACACATTGCTTGCTCAGTGTTTCTAGGCAATAATTCTGTCAGATCATCAGTTTCCCTGGTTCAATACCCTATCTTATAAGACGTAGTATGAGCTGTGCCAACATATTTTTTTTTTAAGTAACAGCTACAGCTTCTTCCCTAAACTTAGATGGTTATATGGCTATTATATACTACAGTCAAAGATAAAAACTTTTACCTTTAAAAAGAAATCAGACTTAAAAAAAAAAAGAATAATTTCTGTGAGATTACAGATCATGTTCTTCAGTGAGCCATAGCAGTCCCAACCTTGCCCAATTTCTATTTAGGTAATAAAATAATCCAATTTTTTGAGACAGTGTACAAACACAAACTTGAAAAGGAGGCTTAAACTGTTCTTGGGCAAATAGTTGCAGTTCAAATTTATCCCAGGAGCAATCAGATTCAGCAGCATCTGTATTGTTAGGCAAGCCTAGACAAGGCAAGCTTTTCTGCTGGGAATTGCACAATATGCTCGTGTCAGTTATCTTTGAGAACAGGTCAGAAACACAGCCATTAGTATTTGCTTAAAAACTGTCAGCCTAACCACCTGGGCAGGATGATGGTCCAGAGAGCTTCCTATGTGCCAGGCAGTTCTTTCACTTTCACACCTTCTATTTGTAGGTCACCACTCCATCATCAACTTGAAAGCCATGCAGCCACTCTAAGGTTTCTTGAGTCAATGCATTCTTAAACTTCACATCATCCACCTGAACTATAAAAGCAGATTTTCTGTCCTGTGACTGTTGAACTTTTAAGATGCTGCTATCTGTACCAGTAAAGCACTTATTTGAATTGTTACTGCTCATCAGCCTTTATGACAAATACAAGATTACAAGTAATACAAGATCTTTGCAGAAGTGAATTGATGATGATGTTTTGGAATTATGAACCGAAGCCAATGATAAATTACATTTATCATGTGCATAGGAGATGAGAGGATTTAGGTTTAACTGAGTATTTCTTTAGGTGCTGAAGATTTTTAATAAGACATTTAAAGGAATACTAACAGCCTATCACAAGCCTATAAAAGTGCTGTGTCTCTTAGACATGTATTTTGAGAGATGTTTCATCTTTCTCACAAAACCCAAAGAATCAAGTAACAGCAGCTCAACTTTTCAGCTCTTGCTATGGTAAGTAATTTGTAAGAAAAAATGAAACATAACAACCCCAGGACTCCCAAAGAAAACTACTTAAAACATGTTACACTGCATCTCTAACAGTTATAGGTGCAGAAGGACTATCTCAGTACAAAAATTTCAGACAGGTGAACAAAATGTTTCTGTGTTTGTATAGAATGGTTTTATGTAAAAAAACCAAGTTTTCAGACCTCAGCACAATGAGAACATAAAGGGGGAAAATTTCTCACTACTCAAAGAATTGCTGTGAAAATAAGTAAACTTAAAGGGCAACTCCTTCTTCCTTTACCATGTAATAAATGATGTAACATCTTCAGAGACTGGAAAAAAGCATCCTTGCCTATCAAAGGCTTTCCCTAAATTAAGAGATAACCCAAAAACCAATTCCTGGGCAGGGCAAAGAATAATATTCTAAGAGGTGTTGAGCCACAGTACTACCAAAAGCAATCCCTCACTGCCACACTTGGGAGTATGTGCACTACTCAGACACAGAAATGACCTATGGAATTCAACCAGTCCAAGATGCTACAGAGCTGGGTGGGAGGCACACAGCATGCATTTGAAGTTTCCACAGGTCATTGTAACATTTATAATAATTTCTGATCTCTCTGACTCAAGAACTCATTAAAAACTCACAAAAAGCCACGGATATCCAGGAGGTGGGTGTATCTATGTGTGACAGAGAAGTGTGACATGCACCAGCACCTGGTCTAACAACATCAAAATGAATGAGTCCAGAATGTGCTGACACTTCTGGGTGTCACTATGCAGCACTGCTGTACCACACACGTGTGTATCTCCACATACACACACAGTCTTGCCATCCACATAATCAAAATATTTTACAGAATCCATCCACTGCTGAGGTGCTACCAAACAGATAAATCAGGGACAGAAGTGAACCAGCCACATAACCCTTTCAGCATCTAAGCTGCCAGCTTACAGACTACAACTATCACCACACACACAAAAATCTAGTTTTAAGTATTTCTCGTGTTTGCCCTTCTCAGCATCAGTCAAACACCACCACTTACAAGTAATTATTAAAAATTGTCATTACGATACACAGGAAAATTTACTTGTTGCAGTAAAAATTTCAGATTCCCCCCCCCCATTTTGTAATTCCAGGCATTTTCCTTTTAAAACAAGTATTTTCATTACATATGCTCACAAAAATTGGACAGCAAAAGATTACTAACAGAATGAGGGTAAAATGTGGTTTTGCATGAGATCATATACTACAAAACGTAAGGGTTTTTTTAATGAATAAACTGGAACAGTCAACAGTATGACACAAACAAAAATACAAGTTAACAGACATGATCTAAACAGAATTTGACTGGAACATGTTTATTTAAATCTCAAAATTTCAGTGTATACTTAAATCAGTCAGCCCTCATCTCATACAAGTATTTCAAAACAGGTGAGTGAAACCCAGTGGGAGGGGGCTGATCATTTTAATAATAGACAACAAATCGACTACAGTCACATTTTTTCAAGCTTTGACTACTTAAACAGAGTAGTACGTGCTTTTTATTTTTGGGAGAGCGGGGGGAAGGGAGCAGGGGGACCTCTGGGAAGAATGCTAACCTTATGAATTCTTCCTCTGGAATTTTAATTGGTAAATCTATAAGTAAAAACGTACCCAGCTGCAGGGAGCTGCTCCCCAGCCCCACCACAACTGCAGAACCTCAGAGCCATGTTTTCAAGCCTGAAAACAGACCATTTCCCTCAGATGGTGCCCAGCCACACCTGAGCTAAGAAGGAGATTCCAACAGCATAAGTCGGATTACGCTCTTCCCGATTCACAAAGCCAGAGTGCCTCTAGAAGACACGCTTATCTCAAAATCTATTCTTTTTATTGCTTCTCTTATTAGACATTTCCTACTCGTTTTTGCAATAAATTTAGCTACACAACAACCTTGAGCACTATTTTTATACACAGCATTGTTCAAAGAGCTTCCGAAAATTGTATTAAGAAAGAGAGAAAGGCCTTTGAACAATTAAGACAAGCTTCATAACAGAAATTTAATCTCAATACCAGCGAGTTTCTTTTTTCCCTTTTTGGAAAAATCTTCACGTGGGGAGTTAAGACACATAAAAGCAAGAGATTTTAAAATAAGAAACTCAGTGTTTTATGCATCAGAACCAACAGAGGAGCGCATACTCTGGATGATACCTTTTAACCTGTAACCAAAGAGCTTTCCAAAAGCATGTTGAGGAAGTTATACGTCAAAGAGAAAGTAAAAATACAGCTCACAAAGTTAACAGCAGATTTGAAACACAGGTTACAATTTCCACGTAATACATCCACCACTCTTAACTTATTGACCAATACAAAAGACCTACAGTGCACAACTACAAGCACTGCTGTTGCCCATCTAACTTGCATGCAGTTTCCAATGTAGCAAAAAATGTCCTGTATTTAAATATAATTGAAATAAATGCTTTTATATGCACGCACACGGTAACTCCGTTTCTAGGATCACACTATATTCAGGAGTCTTGTAAAAACTGGCATTCTGAATATTGATATGTATGTGTATATATGTATATAAAATTATATTTCTGCCTTGAAGCGAATTATGTCTCTGAAATACATAACTTTTTTTTTTCCTGAGCACTTAGAAGATATTAAGTAACAGGCACGTGGGAAGTTATATCTAGTTTTAACACGCAGAAAGCAAGCGAACTTGCCTAGCTCGTGATTTAAAGTCACTTCAGGTTTCCACACACGAAAAACAATGGCAAAGCCAAACTTCCACAGCCGGCCGCCCCAGCCCTCCCCTCCGGCGGGAGCCCCGACCCCCGCACACCGGAGACCTTCCCTTCGCCCATTCCCACCCACACCTGAACGCCACGATCCCGCTCCCACCCCCCGGGGAAGGAGAAAGGAGTTCCCCGCGACGAGGAAGCCGCACACACACGTGCTTAGGGGGCACTTTTATCCGCACGGGGTTCCGAGAAACCTCTGAGGAACTTCCCCCACTGCGCGGAAAGAACAGGGGGAAAAGAGGCGGGGGGCGCGGTACTCCCCGCCCGCACCCCCAGGTGCGCTCGCTTCCCACCGGGAGCGCAGGGCTCAGATCCCGGCTCCGCCACCCGAGCGCGGGCCGGGCGATCCCCCCGAAGCCGCTCCTCACTCACCCGTGCCCGAGCGGCGCTTCCTGGTGACAGGCGGCCCCGGGGAGCCCC